>CM053787.1:753984667-754097167 GCA_028749045.1 Cupressus sempervirens | reverse complement strand
TATTTGTTGGATTACATTCAAAGTTAACCCTTCTCTTTATAGCTCTTTCTAAAGTATTACAATTGACATTAAGATATGCACTTATGTTGCTAATCAATCTTTTGTCAGTTGTTGATTTGTTAACTAAAGTTGTTGTTATTTCTCATTGTGCCATATTCTTATCCTTAGAGTGACTTCTTTTTCCAATAACATCAAAGGCACTAGCAATAGTGGATACAACTTTTTTTAAAGACTTGTTTTTAGTTTTCAATTTTGCATACATTCCTAACCTTCTCATTACTTTTCGCATTTTAGACATTTCAATTAGTTGCAATGTCAATAGACATTGAAACCTAGATTTCTTATTATATAAAAAATTTCTTTATAATTTATTCACATGTGCCCTAATTTGTCTCCATGACCAATCCCTCAAGATTATCTAGCACATCATTAGGAAAATGAAAATTATGTTTAGATAGTTTACTATCATTCTAACATGTTTGTTCAGTAGTTGGTGTTTCTATGTCTACATTCATGCAATTTTTGTTTTCAACTGATATTTCATTTTCACTGGTATTTGGGATTTGAATCTCATTTTCAAATTTTCTTGGTATTTCTTTTGGAGCATGCATTTCAATTGAAGTTTGTTGTGTCAAAAAATTATTCTCATGAAGAAAATTTAAATCATTTAAATCGTAACCAACTTCTAAAAAATCACCAATTTCATCACAAGAAAAAATTGGAGGGTTTGGAGACACACCTGTATTGAATGTTTGATTAAAATGTGCACCTAAATTTCCTTGCATTGGTTTCTCTTCTTTGGCCTCTTCATTTATCGTGGTATCCTCAATGTCTTTCTCCTTTGAAACATTGTTCAAGTCTCTAATTCTTTGTCTTCTCTCTTGTTGACATTGTGATTCATTCTCTTTATTTATTACAATCTCCTCATCTTTCAATACTTTTGTTTTCCTCTTCCTTCATTGTTTTGATCCCATGTTTGCACCAATTTTGAATTTGAATCAATAGCTTGCAAATTGCAAAAGAGGACAAGAAAATAGAATAAGTGTGATAGAAATCACTACTACAAATTGAAATTGTTATTCAATCATTTTAATCATTGAAAGTCAGCATGTGGGGCAACTTTCCAGGCCCAATGGGTACATTATAAATGGGTACTCGATTGCTTAAAAATTAGGTACCTAATTTTTAAAGAATTGGGTACCCAATTTTTAAACAATCAGATACCTGATTCATAAAAAATTGATTAACAGTTATTAAGCAATTGGTTACCTAATTTTTGAATTACAAATTGGGTGCCCGATTCGTGAGACATGAGTAGGTATTTGGAATGGCTACATGTTTTCCATTGGGTTTTGCCTTGGGGAAAGGCATGGCATAGGCTTGGTCCCATCAAGCCATGCCTTCATGAACCATTTCTTTCTAAGGCATTTAATTGACAATTTCAGAGATTGTCATAATTTTTATATGGTCAACCCCATTTAATTTTTTGATGAAAAAAAAACCCATTATAGGTCTTACTATTATGATCTCAAAAATGTAAATTTTATTGTGTTATTAGTTTATTTTCTATTTTTCTATTATTTATTAATCAAAACTATCTCTTACATGTTAAAAAGTGACATTCACTAAAACTTTAATAACTTTTTTATTTTATAGTTTTTCTTAAATTAATTTATATGTCATCAATCTATATACAATTATTTTGAGGTAAAAAAAAAGATTTGAAAAAAGTAAAATTTTGATCAAATTATGGTATCCATACACGAGAGGTTTTAAAATTTACCTTTATAGCTAATTAATAATTAATAATAATAAAAGTATTCAATAAAAAATAAGGAAAAATATTTTTATGAATCTTATGTGTATTAGGTAACTCCCTTTAAAAGAATTTTTGAAAATTCATTTATTTGTGTCAAATTTTGGTGTTCGTACATGAGCATGGTATTGTCTTGAAATAGGCATTTTGAAAAAGTGGTTTTTAAAGATTCATACTAAAAAAAAATCTATCATATGAGTACACAAATAAATTACATATTCAAAAAGTAGATTTTGAACGCTAAAATTTTTACTTCTGAAGCTTTTTTATATTCATTCTCTAAATGCCTCAAATTTTGACATCAATTGACAAAAAATTTCAAAGATAGGAAAAACACTTCCACTTTTTGGTCAAAAGTGAGACTCAACTTCTTGCACTTACCCACACTTGGAGTGCCTGAATATAAAGGCTTCTAGAATTTTTAGGAGTTAGCAAACTAATAAGTCTTACAACCAAGCACATGTCCACCAGAAGTAGATTGTCCTCCATTAAGCATAGGAGTAAGTGTGATGATGAGAGGATAAGCTTACAAAGGTGTAGCATGTAAAATTATGTTTTAGACACCATTTTCTTAATTAAGAGTGTGAATAACTATGTTTTCTACATGAAAACTAAATTAATTATGCAAATTCTAGTGTTGTAGACACCATGTGTTAAATTAGAGTTGCTTACTCCTATGTTCTCAACAAGACAACTCAGAAGAGTACCCAAACTCCTAAGTGTCAACCTAATAAATAATAAAATAATGCATTGACCTAAGTAAACTTAAGTAAAGTGGAATAAGTAAATACTTATTTACACCAACACCCCCCTTAAGTGTAACTTAGGGGAATGCACTTAAGCTTATGAAAGCTAGGATGAAAATACATGATGGGTCCTGACTACTAGGCCATGTTAGGTACCTATCTACAAAATGCAATGCAATATCTCATAAAGCATAGAAAGAGGGAAAATTTCATGGGAAAAACCCTCCCCTAAAAAGAGATATGAAAAATCAAGATGCATGGATGGATGGAGTAATCAAGAACCCCCATTATGACATTCATCAACTATATACAATAGACAAGAATGAGAAGAACACAATCCCAATAGAGGAAAAAGTCCCCCTCCAAAAGAGAGAAGAAGAAAGGAGACAAGGTAGTCCCCCCCCCCAACAAATGAAGAATTTTGATCAGTGATAGCTACTCCAATGGAGAAGCTAATTCATGACTAGTAAATAATGTTCCTCCCCTTTTGAAGAAACAATATAATAGGTACAAATAAGATGCTTCGCCTATGTGTAGAAAGAATCCTAAAGATGAATGATGTCTCTTGAAACTTGTTCAACTGTCCCTATGTCGATATTGAATGTCACCCATTCCAGTGTTGTGAAAAGAATAATGTCGAATCTAGCAAGGATGGACATAGAACATATTTCAAAGAACCAACTGTCTCCTCAAATGATAAAGAAACCTCTTGTAGCTATTGTACATAAGGATCCATAGTCATATCAACCTAGAAAGAATGATCATGTAGAAAATGGACTAGAGGGTCTGACTGAGCCCTCACAAAAAATGAAGAAGGATCTTCTTCATCAAAGAGAAGATGTATATCATCAATGATGTCTCCCAAATCTGCTAATGACTCCACAAACAAACTTGAAATATCTACCATGAAGTCATTCTTTGATGCTAGAACTAGAACATAAGGTGTACCCTACAATGTTGGAATACATGGACCTTATAGCAATGTATGCATGTGGAATGTGCTGATGTGGTGACATCATGTTTTATCTGTCAATAGGATACCACATATTTGAATCTATTGAATAACTATTACTATTTTCACTATTAGTTTCCACAACATATGAAGTACATAAAGGATTAGAGGATAAGCTAGTTGAAATTTCCTCAAAGTGGACATTCATCTCTATAAAAATCTCATGTGTCATAGCATCCATAAGACTATATGCCTTAACACTATTTACATATCCAATGAATGTACAAGGCCTTGGTGGTGGTCCCTTGCATTCCTTGGAAGATATGTTTGCCCATCTTGGACAACCAAAGACTCTAAAGAGTTTCACAACTAGTTTTCCTCCACACCATGCCTCAAAAGGAGTCTTTCCATCAAAGGAATTATG
The DNA here is from genome assembly GCA_028749045.1 of Cupressus sempervirens. Lineage (NCBI taxonomy): Eukaryota > Viridiplantae > Streptophyta > Pinopsida > Cupressales > Cupressaceae > Cupressus > Cupressus sempervirens. The sequence goes on along the minus strand of CM053787.1, from coordinate 754,093,229 downwards.
AGGAGACCTATTAAGTATGTGATTGGCATTGCTTATAGCTTTGACTTCAAGTGATGGATCAAGAGAAATGGCTTGAATCATGCAACTTTCCATATACTTAAGAGTTCTAATCCTCAATTCTACAACACTTGTCTTTTGTGGACTAAATGTTGTTGGATTCTGAAGATCACTACCCTCAAGTTCACAAATGTCTCTAAGTCTTGAGTTCACATATCTACTTTCATTGTCCATATGAAGAACCTTGATGGCTTCCCTTGATTTCTTTTCAACATGAATCTTGAATGCTAGAAACTTATCAAACACTTCATTCTTGTGATCAAGAAAGTAGACCCATGTGTAGCATGAAAAGTCATCAATGAAAGGGAGGATGTAGTGAACCTTGCTAACTAATGTTACTACAAAATGACCTACTAGAACTATGTGGACCAACTCAAGAGTGATTTGTGCTCTTGAAGACTTACCTTTATCAAACTTCTCCTCTAGATGCATATCCACTAAACAATTTGAACATTCAACCTTAGAAAATTTGATTTTAGGTAGACCTTTGACCATTTTTTTTTAGCAAAGTTGATGAAGATAGTGGAAGGCAATTTGACCATATCGCTCATGCCATAATTTACTTTGTGAATAAGATGAGTCAACAAGGCATGTGAAGGAGACTTAGGTGCAAAGTGGGAGAAAGAATAAAGCCTTTTTTCATGATTGACTTTACCGATTCCAACTAATGAATCATATTTAAGATTGTGCACCATTACTAAATCTAGAAGGAACTCAACTTTATTGCCATCTCCATAGTGAGTGATTTGGTAGATTGAAATAAGATTAGAGCTAAGGTTGGGAACATAGAGAACTTCTTTGAACTCCCCATTTTCCATCTCAACTTGTCCTTTCCCTTCAATTTTCATTTTTCTCTCATCTCTTACAAAGATGTGTGGTACCTTAGACTGCTTTAATGAAGAAAAGTCTCCTTTGGAAGAACCCATATGATATGAGGCACTTGAGTCAAGAATTCATTCCCCTAAAGAACTTGAACTGGCCATAAGTGCTTTCCCTTTTCCCTTTGAAGTGGGTGAAATTGAATCCTTGGAAGAATTGGCCCATTGATTTTGTTCTTCCTATGTAAGTTTTCCAACTCATAGATTCTCCTAGTCTTGCAATGATGCTCATCATGATTTGATTTCTTGCAATATGAAAAAAATAGTTTGTCCTTCTTCTCATTGTTTCCCTTCTTGTTAGAAGAAGAATTGCCTTGCTATGCAAAGGAAGATTGTTGTGTCTCTGATTGTTATTTTTGCTTCCACTATTTTTTCTTATTGTTGGTAGAAATTTTACCGTTTTGATTTGATTGGTTCTCATTGCTAGCCACCAATGCATTGGTCTTTGATGACTTGAGAATTCCCATATCTTTCAACTTGGGTTGTTCCAACACCAATATTTTTGTGAATGCATCAAATGAAGGCTTAGTGAAGGCACTTCCCATGGTCAACTTGTGAGTATTGTAACTCAACACAAAAGATGCATACTCTGAAGGTAGCCTCTTCAAAATGTGATGAATCAATAGATCATCATTCATGGGATTCCCACAATCTTTAAGTAGTACTCTCAATTCATTGGCTATGTTGATATAATATTGAATTTTGTCAAAATTCTTAGGATCCAATAGAAGTAGATCATCCTCAATCTATTTTCCCTTTTCCTCATCCACCTTACTATACAACCCTTAAAGTTTTTCCCAAGAAGGATTGACTTCCTTAAAGTTGGAAATGTGGAAGAAGAGATCCCTATGACCACAACTCTTGATAATTCCTAAGGCCTAATTGTCTTTAACTTGCCAATCAACTAGTGTTGTAGCATTGGTGGGTTTGGTAATTTTACCACCTACATATATATTTAAACATTTTTTCATTAGTCTACTCGACACAATATATTTCTATGTAGTATAATTGTGTGAAGTTAGAATTGGATTTTTAGGTGAACCCATGACACAAAAAATGAAAAAGAGCACAAAAGAGACACACAAGAACACAAGAGATACTCCCCTATTCACTCAATCAAAAAACACCCAACCTTGCCCCCCTCCCCACTCTCCCGCTGCCCCAAAAAATGATGCTTTTGGTACTTTATATGTTGTGCATATACAATAGGCCACTCGTCAAAAATGGACAAGAGTGGGTTTCTAATTTTTTCATTTACAATTGCTTTTTGAGTTTCAAACCTAGTACTAAGAACTATAGCTCATATGTACAATAATTTTGAAGAGTAATCAAAGAAATACAATGCTAGAAAATGACATAATTTTTAAAGTGATATTTCTTTCAACACAACCCTATAATCCGATTGTAGATCTAGAAAGTAGAAAAAAAATTAAGGACTTTTAGAAAAAATAGAACCTAAAAATGTGTCTAGATGAGATCATACAGAGTGTTTGAAGTTGTAAAATGTAGGTTTGGATAGGTATAGTCACTAAAAAATGAAATTTCTATCAAATTCATGCACCAAAACTAGAAAATAATAAAACAACTAAATTTTTTTGGAAATTCTACCCAAAATTTAAAAAAAAAATCGCACCTAATTTGGAGTTCGAATGACTAAGTTATGGCCTCCAAAAGTTGAATTGTCAAATCAAAATTGAATCTAAAGAGGGGTTTGGGCAGAAAATTGTGAGGTTAAATTTGATGGTCAAATGGCTATCACAGTAGTGTTATTTGGTCTAGAAATGATAGTCAGATGACTATCAAATTTAGCATAGCAAAATGATAATGTCAGTGAAAAAAGTAGCCCTCCCGGTGATGTGGCAGAGTCATTTAGTACAAATGTGACATGTGTCTGTATAGATTTTGTTGTGTCAAGCTAATGTGGCATGTACAATTTGTCCACGTGGAGGTAGAGATGTCTACTAATATGTCCAAAGGGGGTCTAGTGGCTGATATTGTGTGGCTAATATGGCTAAGGGTGATAGGTCAGAGTCCATGTGGAGGTCTCTATAGGTGGATGGAGTAGTGGATGACGCATGTCACTATGGTAATTGGACCATGTGTCTTACTATACAGGTGGCCAGAGCACAGTGTGGTAGTAGTTTTGGCCACTATTAGGAAACTGGCACTAGAGAAATAAATGTTGTTGGGAAGACTGCACAGCAATGCCTGGCTATTAAAGTTCTAGTATCAATGGGAAGGTAAAGATCCCACATGCACTGGGGAGTGGGCTTTGGATAATTTTAAAAATTAAATCCCACATGTTGTGAAACAAATGAAGGCCACCAGTGGTGAGTTATTTGACTATTGTGAGTTTGTGACTTGGCTAGTGTCAATGCGCACTGATTTTAATGGTGTAGGTCGATCATTAGAATTAAGTGGTCATCTACTAGATTTAGTAGTACAATGTGCACTTTGCTAAAGTAAATGGACTTTTTTAAAAGTACAAGGAATATTCCCTACAGAGGCCAAGGTTTCATGACCCAGTTCCTACAAAAAAAATTCTCTATAGTCTCAATAGGCCTAATTTTTTTTGATAAATTGCTCTAAAAAGGCTAGCAAAAATTGTAGAGAAAAAATAAGTCTAATCTGAAAATAAAATTCTATATCTAATAAATGTTCATACAAGATTTGCAAATTGGGCCTTCGGGTGTTGGTTTACAAAAAAAATTGCCTCAAATTTGACTATAGCCTAGGGTAGGAAAATTTATAGTCAAATTTCACTAAATCAACATTCTAGATGTAATGGCAAGGTCTACTTTGGCTCAAGACACTCCATGAATACAATACTCTAGATCTAGCTTGAGGTCCTCTAAAAGGTGAAGAAAGAAAATGGTCTTGAATGGCTATGTGAAGAGAAATTCCCTCATCTTTGATACCATGTATGAATTTTCCATAGGAAAAAATCACCCAAGATCAAGGAACATAAGCACAAGCACAAAATAGACCAAAGTATGATTAGAATAACAATATGAAATTGAATTGATGATATGTAATGTACAAGTACACTAGGAGTGCCTGAATAAAAAAGCCTCTAGAATGCTTCTAGAATGTCTAGGAGTTAGCAAACTAATAAGTCTTACAACCAAGCACATATCCACTAGAAGTGGATTATCCTTGATTAAGAATATGAGTCAGTGTGATGATGAGAGGATAAGCCTACAATGGTGTAGCACATAAAATTATGTTTTAGACACCATGTGATTAATCAAGAGTGCAAATAACTATTTTTTCTACATGACGACTTAGTTATTTATGCAAACTCCAGTGTTGTAGACACCATGTGCTAAATTAGAGTTTCTTAATCCTATATTGTCAACAAGACAAATCATAAGAGTACGAAAACTCCTAAGTTTCAACCTAATAAATAATAAAATAATCCATTGACCTAGGTAAACTTAAGTAAAGTGTGATAAGTAAATACTTATTTACACCAACACTTATTACTGACAATGCACTCTGAAATATTGGACCACCGATCGAAGGAGACATTCGCACTTCATCATGAGTTGAAGAATATAGTATTGTTAGCAAAGACATTTTCAATGGATAAAGATCAAATGGGATACTATCTATAAGCATCCAAAAATAAAAGTTAAGTGTTATAATGTTGATGAAAACAAATAATGAAAGTGTTACTTGCACAAAGGTTGCACTCTACAACCCTCACCATGTTCACCATAAGGTGTTACATGTGTCACATATTGTTGTAGAAAAATAAAAAATGTTTTAGATCATGATCCATAAGATAATATAAAATATAAACATCTATTGAATTTATATATATCTTTAGATTAATTACTCTTTACCATCAAAGATTTGACCCTATGATCCAACTATTTTTTTAATGCCTCTTTCTCCTCACTTGTGTCACACTCAATGATAATGTTAACAATTTCATCATTGTATCTTTCTTTGAGTTATTTGGTCATGGACATAGGGTCAAAACTAAGGGCGATGTCATTTAGAAATGATGCCCATATTTTAGATTGCATTTGATTTGTTGTCATTCTAGCTTTTTCCTATCATTTGTGGCATCAATATCAGTAAAATTCCATCAAGATAAGTCCAAATATTTAAATAAAAGAACATAATAATATGACATTTGTTTCTATATAATTTGAACAATTACAATAATTAAGATTTACCTCTACTAACGTTGTGTGAGATGGTGCATCTCCAATTCTACATGGTGGTCGTCCTATGTTGCCTTGTAAAAAATATTATTAATTCTTAGAAATTACTTGCCAATTGAAAGTATTTTATATATGTTGTACTTAATTTTTATATCTACACGTATAGTTTTCAAAGAAAAATTTGGTGTAACTAATATTTAAATCTGTAAAATTCAATATCAGTAAAATTCCATCAAAATAACACCAAAGCCATAATGAAAAGAACATAATAATATGACATTTGTTTATATATAATTTGGACAATTACAATAATTAAGGTAAGAAGGTGTACGATATGGTGCATCTCCTCATCTATGACATGGTGGTCTATCCATTTAGCCCTATGAAAAAGATTAGTAATTCTTAGCAATCAGTAGTGAAATGGAAGTATTTGACATGTTCCACTACTTAATGTTTATATCTACACATATTATTTTAATAGAAAAAATTGGTGTAACTAATGTGTATTTCTTCAAAATTCAACAACAATAAAATTCCATCAAAATAACTCCAAATCTGTAAAGAAACGAACATAATAATAAGATATTTGTTTCCATATAATTTGAAGAATTACAATAATCAAGGTTTACCTTCATTGAAGAAGGTGTCTGAAAGGGTGCATCCCTGCCTGTGCATGGTCATCTATCCATGTTTCCCTATGAAAAAGATTAGTAATTCTTAGCAATTAGTAGAAAAATGAATGTAATAGACTTACCAAAAAAAATATTACTAATAAAGTAGATTGTATATTGGAGTCAATATTAATTGGAGATAATTGATTTAAATGTTATATACTTACTAGTCCCATGATAGGGAATTTTTTTGTATCTACACGATTCAAATTGTATTCTAGTAGAAGCTCTTCTCCTACACTTATTAATTTTATCGCACATGCAAAAACATGATTTCCCTCATGTGCATCAAATATACAATTTTCCAACTTATTAGTTGACACCAAGTTGAGAACTATTTATAAATCTTGCAATATTCCTTGTTTCTTTTGACCTTCCATCAATACACATAACAGACATTTTACTTTTGATCATTTTCTTTTCATTGTATATAATTTGGTGACAATGCATACCTATGCATACTTTTTTTTAATTGTACAATCTGTATCCAATTGTTGTAATTGTTACAAGGTCCTACATACTCAATCAATTGAAAAAATTTATTGTAATAGAAATTAATGTCATCCATGGAAAATAAGCCCAAACCATGTAATGAAGATAGAGCTATGTGATATATCCTTTCATTAATAGAGAAATTAGTGTTAACTGGAGATAGTTCCTTGGGTACCCATCCTTTTTGAAGGTGTGTGTACCTTAAGGGAACCTTCCTATCACCTTCACTCTTATTATCATAAGAACATGAACCTCTCTCAAAAATTAAAAATTGCATTCATTTGTTGAATTTTCCCCTAGTATGTTGACCTCTAGTTGATCTCCCTATTTTAGACTTAATAGATGTCTCACTTTTTTCTTCTATTACCGCATTTTCCTGACTCGAGGAAGACAAATAAGAAAAATACCTATTAGGTGACCCGCAATCCATAAAATGAGAGACATACTAGGAAAAAAGTTGATGGTGATGGTAAAGAGAAGATATACAAATAAAAAATTGTATCTATAGGTTCTATTGACATATAATTGTTGATCCATCCGACTGTAAAAGATCCTAGTCAAAGGCATTGAATAGGCTGCATATGTAAATCATTTATCTTAATTTAGGAAAAAATTTGGTGTAACTAATGTCTATATCTAAAATAATATTTGACATGTCCGCATATGTAAATCATTTATCTTAAGTTAGCCAAAAATTTGGTGTAACTAATGTTTATATCTAAAATAATATTTGACATGTCCTACTTAATGTTTATATCTGCACATATGGTTTTGAAAGAAAAAGTTAGTCACCTTGCTTATCAAATTCACCCATGTTGTTATGAATGAAAAGTTATCAACTTACAATGCTATATAAACTACAAATTACATAGAAGATAAAAATTACATGATGCATTCATCGAAATCAAAAAAATAAAATTTATGACCCCATCATAATTGACATTGATTGTACCTTGATAGACATTTCATTGATCATGTCATTGATCATCATCTTAAACCATGTCTTCATCATCACCATCATCGTACTTGTCACCTTGATCATCATCGTCACCATAACCATCTTCATCGCCATCATCGTCATCTTCATCACCATTATCATGACCATCATCATCATAACCATCATTGGCATGATCATCACTATCTTCATTAGCATGATCATGATCATCATGATCATCATCACCATTATTGTTAGCATGACTAGAATCATCATCATCTAATTCTTCATCATCATGGGGTAATAGACATTTGTGATCATCATTTACTTCATCTTGTGATTCTTCTATATCTTCTTCTTCCATCACATTATACTTTATATGGTTTCCTCTTGGATCATGTCAAATAATAAATGACCAATCTGGTTTGTGTGAAATGGAAAAGTAAACACTTGCTCGCATTAGCTTGGAATAACATAGGTCCCATCTCCAAGTGGCTCAAATGACCTTATATTAATCATTGGAAATCCACTATCATGTTCAATAATAGTTGCATCAAGATTATTTTGATTTAGCCATAGCTTGTACTATTTGATGAAAAATAGAACTAATTTGAATGAATTAAAGTTGCACTAAAGTATATCATCTAAAATTCCATACTATTAATTTTTAGATTGTTAAGGATGTATGTCAATTCTAGATGAAATATTGTTGATCGCAAAGAATGTACTTATCTTAGAATCACAACTTTTTTTTATTTTTTCTAACTTTTTAATGCAAAATTTATAGCCATGGTACTACATAGCTTTGTAGTGTTTGACCTACAATTATTCAAACATGTCAAGATTATTTGCATTGATTTTTGATTTTATATCAAACTTATGGCTCGTGATTAGTAGTCTCCTACATAACTTTGTATCTCTTAAGCCATATACTATATCAAGTACCATTAACATAACATTGGGGTCTCCATTATGATGAGCTTCTTTAACCAACAATGCAACACCATCCCATGTTAATGAGAGACCATTTTTTTGAGACTATTCAATCCATACCATCATCCAATTAAAATTGTTTGTAATATATAAATGTAGTGCATCCCACTCACAACCAACTATAAAAAAAATAATTAGACCCGTTAGAAACAACTTACATTGATGATGGATAAGAATTAATTAACTACAAAAAAATAACTTATAATTACCCCTCACTCTTCTCAATCTACCTTTCCCCATTAGGTACTCACCTTTGAATTTATCAGTAGTGTTGGGATCCCAAATGAGATCTACATGGATATTTACTACAAAATTATGAAGATATTCACTAATTTCAAGTGCCTCTCAACCATCCACACTGACCTAGTTTGTACAAGTCCACACAATTAAATATATTCAACTTGATGTATGAAGTAGTGTTCTTGAGCATTGAAAAAGTTTGAAGGTAAACACTTTTGCATTTCACACATAAGTTGTGAAATTTTTCTCTTCCAATATTTTATATCTTTTTTATCAATTTCTTTAGATGATAACCACCTAAAAGAGATTCAACATGCAAGAACATATAAATGATGTTTCAGATAAAATTATACAAATATAAGAAAAACCACATCTAGCCTCATGTATTTTTTAAGATCATATATAACTTGTTTAATACTATTGTGAGAGGGATAGAAGTAGGATGTATTACAATCATTAAAATGATCATTTCAATATATTATTAAATAATGAAATAGGTAGTACATTTAATTTTACAAATATATTGTAAATAAAGAACATGACTTACCTCGATGATGGTATGCGAATCATGTGTTTTCAACCCTAACCCAAAATCACCTTTCTTTGATACAAGAGTGGTTATTTTTGCAACAAATCCCATGGACATTTTTTCTTTTTTATGATTTCTTTTAATGCATCTCTTTTTTGTTCTATTAATAACTAAGGACAATACAAATTTTGGCAATTTGTTCTCTATCATGCCTTCCATCCAATATTTTCCACAGTGTCTCTGTTACATTCTTTTCAATATGCATAACATCAAAAAATGCACGATTGGAAGATCTTTGTAAAATGGTAACCTACTAAATTGAGTAGAATAACTTTTCATTCCTCTAGGAATTTGGTGATTGATGCCTTGATGACCTTCATGAGCATCAATTACATCATTACAAAATATAAGACAATATCAAAATATAAATTTCAAACTTTGGACCACATGTTGGACATTACCTCTATGATTTAGTCAATCGTATTGTAGTGCCTGCCCCTGGTACGCATTTTGTTATCATTGTTGAACTCTTTTAGAGCTAGTTTCATGTTGATGATTAGTAACATTATTATGAGATTATCAGATATTGTGCTATGGATTCAGTTGATATGTGATGAGATTACTTAGGCTCTACATTTCATGTATGTATGATGATTATTTTCAATGTTTGCAGTTATTAATGATGATTAGTAAGATGATTTATTATCATATGTGTTTTCTTATGGATACTTACCCCATACTTGCATGTGTATGGTGTTCATGTTTTCTTTGTGTGTTTGCTTTTGTATGGTGTGTCTGATGTGGTTAAGGAAGGGAGTTATAGTCACCTACTAGTCGGGATCTACACGATGCACCACTTCCTACCATTTCCTGTTTAGTTTAGTATATATTATGCTTGTACATGCATAGTTTTTATGCAGGTTGCAGGTACCGGGTATCGACTTCCCTAAATTGCCAGGATGAGCGTACCCTATCACATTATCTCAATGATAAGAGAGGGGAGATAAATTCTCAAGTCCAAATCTCAACTCTTTAAGCCATTTATTCTAATTGAAAAATTAGGACAAGTATCTAAGTTGAGTACCCTCTGAATGCATCAGATGATGTAATTCATGATATAAACCCTTTGGTTTGATTTGTATGTATTTTGGCTATGATGAGTTTTTCGTATTTTTACCTTTGTGAGTCTTTGGAGTATTTTCTATTAATTAAGCCTAATTAAAAGATTTAATTAATGGTTTAATTAAATAAAAATATTAATATGATATTTTAATATTTATTTTATTTAATTAATTGAAAAATTAATTAAATAAAATAATTAAATTTGAAAATAAAATAATTAAATTTAAAGATAAAAGTTATAATATTAAATTTGGAATGTGACAATATTTATTTTAATAATAATATATTTGGACCTCATTTTTAAATAAATGACTAAATAATAATATTATTAAAGCTAATAAATATTTTAGCAATAAAGTTTAAAAGTGGAAAATATATTTTAAATTATTAAAAGATTTTAAATCTCATATGATTAAAATATAAATATATTAAGATTGAAAAGTGGAGATATAAAGTTAGTGCATGAGACTTAATAAATTAATTAATTAAATTAGAAAGAGTAAAGGAAATTGGAGTTATAAGCTTGGATGAGAATTAACATGTGTCAACAACACGGGAGTTAGTGCATCAATTAAGCACAAGGTGTCTACAACTCTATGACTCATCAAAAAGGTTGGAAAAGACCCATGCTTAGTTGGTGACACCTTCCAGCTGTTTCAAAAAGCATTCCAAAGGTTTCTTTAGAGCTCTTTATATTCAGGCATTCATAGAAGCTTGAATATAGCGTGGAGAGCAATTGGAGCATGGGAGGACTCAAGAACTCTGAAGAAGGGAGCTTGCTCTGCGGGTTTTCTGAGGAAGAGCGAATTAGCATCAGAATTCGAGTAGATTCTTGTGATTTTACTTATGTTATTTCTGCATCATGTATTCCTATCTTCATCATGTCTGTTAAATGTGTTCGAATCTTATCTATGATTGAATCTAAAATGTGAAATTGGAATCTAGATATGCTATTTGGTTGAGAAGAAAACAATAGAAAACTCAAAAAATTAGATCTAAACGGGTCTGGGTTCGAATTAGAATCAAATTTAAATAGATTTGAAAATGGTTTCAAGATTTATGGCCAGATCCATTAGTGAAATTATTGGATAAATTCAGAGAACAATTATTTTAAGAGGAAATTATTAATTCATCACAGATTGTCCTGTCACTGCCCTTTGGATAGACTCGGACTCATTCATTCATAACTTTTTATTGTGATCGAATTTGTTCGATCGCTCCAGTAAGAATTGGTGCAACTTGGCCTTCTCTAACATGTTTAAATTTCAGCTCAATCCAACAATTCATTAGGGAGATATGGCCATCGAACTGCGACTGTTTTATTCAAGGACAGATATTTCTCCATTTTCATAACCAAAAGTTCTTTATGCTTAAACTTCACAAAAATAATCTATCAAAGCATGAAATGAATTAAACATATTATTGTAATCTTTCCTTATTAGAATCTTATTAATATGCATTAGTTTTATATGGTTTATTATCTAATCTAATTAAATCGAATTTAATTAAGATTAGTTACTAGTAGAAGAAGTGTAATTAATTATTAGTCAATCTAAGTAAATGGATTTTTAAATGAGAGAAAATTAAAAGAAAAGAGATTTTAAGATAGTTTATATAGTGGACTTTTTATAATGTATACTATTTAATATATATTAAAAAAATTTAGAGTTGTTCAATGAAGATGATAATGTTAAGAATTTGAAGAATATTCATGTTAAAATCTACAATGAGTCTTATTTTTTTGTGATAGAGATCTTTTTCAAACAATGTTTATATAGACAAAATATTATTAGAACAATTAGAAAAATGGAGTCTAATGGTTGATTTTAATATTTATTAAATAATTGTAAGATGATAATTTATATCATGTTGATTTAAATTTAGAAACTCTGAATGATATTGGATTAAGACTGAATTATTATTGGTTAATATGTTTGAATACCGTAATGGAGTTAAGAGTTAGCCAAATATTAACTAATGAGTTTATGGAAGGATTCTATAGATCGAGTATTTATAGTTTGGGGAGTTATTATTTATTAATGTTTGTAAAGACTAGAAAACTATTAATAATTAATGGTTTAAATAGATATCAACAAATTTGATTAGAGTTAATCTAGTAGAGATTATTTATTTATTGAAGTTTAGTAAAAGATAATAATTTTTGAAGTTGAATTATAATTGATTTTAATCAATTGATATTCATTGAGTTGTCAATATAATTATGCGATTGAGATTTATCTTGAAATGATTATCATTAGTACGAATTAATTAAGGAAACAATAGTATTCATAAAGAATGATGAAACTTAAGACACTTGAAAATATACTTGCAAATAGAAAACTGGAAACCTCTACACTTGATTCAACTATGTAATATAGCAAAACCAAAACATGTGTTTGCATCGCGTATTCTATATGCTTCTTGTTTTGAGTTTTGAGTTAACTAGTATTTACCAATCCTAGTTTATTACCAGAGGCTCGGGGGTTATGAGATGTGATGGCATGTTGATTTTATTTGGTCTCGATCTTTATAAGATTAACCATGGTAATGTGATAGTATGCTCTATGAAATGTTTGTATTTACTGATTGTTATTGTTCATCAGTCTTCATGTGTGAAGTTGAGATGTATGCGTATGAGACACTTGAGCTAATCATTTTTTGAGTCATCAATTAGTTATCCTTGGATTAATTTCTAGTCGCCATGATAGGATTGAAATGTGGATTTATTTCTTGATGATGTTATGTTGTGACATGTTTGACTCAACTATTTTGGAGTCTTTGATTAGTATGATTTTGAGATATTCTTGGTTGCTTATTGAGAACCAATGGATATTGTGATTTATTTTGAGATATATTTTGGTTATTGAGAACCAATGGATACTTATGATTATCAGTGATGCCTTCAGTTGCCAATAGAGAACTGTTGTGGTCATGATTTTCTATGGATGCTTTTCAGATGCTCATGGAGATTTGATGATTCTTATCTTGGAGGTTTGATGATTTTTGTCATGGATATTTGATGCTTTTATGCATATTTGATGATTTTATTATGGATTATGTTTTGTGATTTTGAAATTTATGATTCCATGAGCTTAGGGTAGGTAATATACTTGTAGTGTCGGGAAGTGGCTTGCAATGGGGGCCGGGGCCCTAAGTGGCTGCCAGGGTAACTCATTGTAAGTTTGGTTAATAAGTGATAACACTTACACACTAAATGGGGATTAAATGAACCTAAAAAGATAATTTTTTTGATGTTCTCGCCCATGCCTTGAGTTCTTGTACAGGCTAGGATGGGAGTAGTGAGATCGCATGGTTGCGACCATGCATTCTATAGTATGCCTTGTCAGTATGAGAGGATACTAGTGGCCGCACGAGATTAGTATAGACCCGTAGAGTTTAGCTAACTACTAGGGTAACTTGTATGTGATAAACGCGATGACACTTTCTCACTTGTAGAGTAGGTTTCCTACATGTCATTGTGTGCCTCTGGGATTAGATATTAGTTTGTGATTGGAACCTTTGAGTTAGTATACTTTTAGGATTCCTATACTATAGAGATTTGTGCTATGTGTTATGGATAGCCTATTTGGGACTTGAGATTATCTCCTCAGCATGGTGGGAGTGGACCACATAGGTACCATGCGGTCGGGTGGTAGTGTGTTTTTCACTCTTATCATTTGAGATTCATTGAGACATCGTGGCTGACGCGTCCTTCATGATGGTGGTTATGTATCCTTTCATTGATGATTAGCATATTTTAGATGATGTTATCTTATTCTTATATTTGCATGTTAGGTTATTTTCTACATATGATGTTGTATATGTTAGGACTGACATTCCTACTATGTTAATACTGATGATCTCTTCGGTGATTTGGGATGTTACACACAGAGGGATGGCTAGGGCCCACGATGGTCTAATGATGCTATTAACGGTTGGGAGGAACCATGCACTTAGTTTATTTTTTTTTATCTTTATGATGGATGTATATGTCTTTTATGATGATGTATCATGTGATTATCTCTACTTTGATGTATCATGAATTGGAATAGGATGATGTACCTTATTTCAAATATGTATATTCTTTTAAGCCTTCATACCCTGTGACATGTACAGTGGATGATTGAGCATTTGGAAATGTAATTTATGAACATTGGACTTATCATTATTATTCATGTGGATGTTGTACTAGATGGATTCATGTATGTTAGTTAGTTTAGATGCAACTCAATGTTAAGGGATTCTTAAAGAATGAAATCGGTTATGTATGTTATGTTTACTTTTAGATAGACATTGCTATTGCTTCTGTTATTATGTACAAGTTATATGTGGTATTTACTTTCATGTTATAAAAAAAAAAAAAAAAAAAGTTACCAAACTTAGTGAAATTCTAGGTTAATTCTTTGGATCCCTTGGCGGGGCATTACACGTATTCCAAATTCCATAGATGATGTGTCATTCTTTGTGGCCTTGATGATGTCTCTTCTTTTCCATTAAAAAAATATTTTTTGGTAATTAATTAATTATTATTATTGTGGTGAAAGTGCCTAAACTCATTGAACACCTACTTTTCTGAACCTCTTGAATGATGAGATTCCATCTTTGGACCAAAAATTGGACTTGCAAATTTTCCCTTTGTCTAAAGACCTAAAAGATCATATATAATTGGATCATGTATAATTATCATGAGAAATTTATGCATACAACAATATTGTGTAAGTACTACTATAGGCCAATAATATGTGATCTTAACAATATAACATACCATAAAAATGAGTTAGCCCAAGGGCATCATGTATTGTACATACAAGCATTGTATAGAATTGAAATTTTCTTTGTCCTATGGGTCTAGAGATGTCATACATAGTGACACCATTCCATAACTTCAACAACTCGTCAATTAGGGGCTCAATATATATGTTTATATATTTAACTTGGTACTTACCTAGAAATTGAATAAACATAAACATTACATAATTATTATGACCATTTTTATGCACTATTTATAAATTAATTTAGATAAATATTGAAAGAAAAAATACCTAGCACAATCATTGACAACATTATGAGCTCCCTCTTTATAGACATCCAAGGAGGAATGTTATTATTAATAACAAAAATAGGCCACACTAAGTAAATGGATCTCATATTTTCAAATGGATTGACACAGTCTACTGCCAATGAAAGCTTTAGATTGTGAGGTTATTCTTTAAAGTGTGACCATGTTTCTTCTATCTCTTTAAATGCAGAATCATCTGTAGGCATTCACATAATGTCATCTTGACTTCTATTGTCTGCATGGTAATTAATAAATTGTGCCAAGCTAGTGCAGCTAGATAATCATTAAAGACATTGAGTAATGGGAATGTACCAAAGAACCTTGTGAGGCACCTTTTGGTTTTTTTATATCTGACCGATATCTACTAATATGAAAATCAAGGTATTCTATTGCAAATTCATGTTGTTTATGATATAGAATGTGATCATTAAGAAATGCATGTATTGTCTAATACTTCATTCAAATATGATTCATAATGGTAGATAATTATCAGTATGAATGAGGCAGAATATTTGATGGTGGTAACAAAAACTCACCTCTCAATCTACAAAAATAAATACACATTTTTAATATAATGAATAATAATTGTATGCTAACATTGAAGATGACAAAAATGGCATACCTTAGCATATGTGATATTCCTATATTGGATAAACCATTCATAACCTTCAAGTTCACCAACAACACTATAGAAAAGATGAGAGTTGTTTGGGAGCCTTGGTATAGGGTCTTGTGTGCCTTCTCAAGTAAATGTATATCAAGACCATCATCATCATCATCATTAGATGTGCTAGTACCATCATCATGAGAATTTTCATCACCTGCTCTAATACCATCTTCTTCAATCATGTTCTTTAGCACACTATCATCTTCTTCCATTGGAGTGTTATCCTTAGCTTGGATATTCACACCTCCATGTTCCTCTAGTAGGAAATCCATATTCAATAATAACCAAAATTTTTGCCTCCTTTCAATGTGACCATGTTGCCTATAATGACTCTGGGCTGTTGTGATTAGAATTCTTTAATTCTTTAAGCACTTACACTTTTTACAAGGAGAATTACATTTATCATATTTTCTTCAAAACTAAGACCACAATGTACCCATTGTATCATTATTTTGTTCTAGATTCATATTGTCAAACATGATCTTTCTTCATAGGAAAATATATTTGCAAAAAAATAGGACACGTTGTACTTAATGTTTATATTTGCACATATGGTTTTGAAAAAAAAAATTGATCTAACTAATGTGTATATATTATTGAAAAAAAAAATTGGACTTGTTGTACTTAATGTTTATATCTACACATATGGTTATGAAAGAAAAAATTGGTGTAACTAATGTGTATATTTGCTAAAAATTGGACATGTTGTACTTAATGTTTATATCTGCACATATGGTTTTGAAAGAAAATTTTGGTGTAACTGATGTGTATATTTGGAAAAAAATTAGACATGTTGTACTTAATACTTATATATGCACATATGGTTTTGAAAGAAAATTTTGGTATAACTAATATTTATATTTGCAAAAAAATTGGACATGTTGTACTTAATATTTATATCTGTACATATAGTTTTCAAAGAGAAATTTGGTGTAATTAATGTGTATATCTGCAAAAAAAGGGACATCTTTTATTTAATTTTTATATCAGCACATACGATTTTAAAAGAAAAATTTGGTGTCATCAACACTTGAATTGTTCTATGAAAGTCCTAGTTTATTCATACTTGTCCAAAAATTGTAAACTTTCTATTTATATGTATTGATGGATTGGTGCTCACATTAAAATTCAACCCTTTCCCTCTACATGATTTATTTTATAACATAGATATTTTGGACTGAAGTTTATTATTGGACTAATAGCTTTTATCCATGCATAAATAGCACCATCAACCTCATCTATATTATACTTGTTGTTTACCCTAAGTCTAGATTGAGGATTTAGAGGTAAATTTTTGTTTTCTTTCATTCTCACAACCCAAAATTCTTGGTACCCAATGGATAGTTGTATTGGAAGTTTGAGATAGTATGAAGGGTGAGGATATTGGGATTTTTCATCAGATGGAGATGCAACACTTATTTTCATGACTGTGACTGCAAGTTTAACATGTTGATTGTTAAGAATCACAACACATAAGGTGTTCTAGGATTGGTGAAGGAAAAATCTTTACTGGACAAGATGAAAATATTAGACCAATGATTTTTTTGGAAGAATTTTCTTCATGGGTTTCATGGGAATGAGCCTATAAGGCCAAACAACATTTTTAAGCCTAATAGACCAAAGAAATAGGGTTTCAGAGAAAAGAGCTAGAAACTTGTGATCTTAAACCAATATTAGAGATTTAGATATGGTTTTACATCTACTAAGATATTATGTAAATATTTTTCATGGTTGTGTGGAATTTTGTGAAGTTTAGAGTAAATTTGGCAAAAACAAGGCTACTAGGAATGAGCCCATTTTAGACCTCCTAGTGCAACTTTTGAATTTGGAATATTGGGAAGGGCTAAACCTTTTAGTTGGCCAATAAACCTTGTAGAAGGTTAGAGATTGAGATGTTAAGGTGTATGGTGACTTAAGATCCTAGAGGATGTAGGTGAAGAGAGGTGACTCAATTACACAGTAGTTATTGTATTAAAAAAGGAGGTGAGTTATTAAATATGTTAGAGAGTTGTAGCTTTGGTCAGATTACTCTAACTGATGTAATCAAAGGTATAAGTGGCATGTTGGCTTTGAACATTTTATCTGTATCTTTTACCTTGTCATAATTTATCTCTATGATATATATGATTAATAATCAGTGATTTAATAATCACTAATTGTGTATATGTATTTAATAATAGTCATATTATTAAATACATATACAAAAAAATTATATTCAAACTAATTTTAATCATATTATTGCTCAAGTGCGTTGATAATTAATATCGATATATTATGGTGCATTGTAGCATATATAATCAATCATGATTGTCACAATGATATCACTAGGTAACGATAATTAAATAGTTGTTAATGGTAACAAATGATAAGTTCATAAATTACATGTCTCACGTAGAGACATGTCTCTATGTGAGTTGTGGCTTCATGATACCTTATTTATTGAATTCATTTCAATACTTAGAAAAGAACAAAAAGTATGCAACCATTCAACTTATTATACAACAAGTATACAACAATTCAACTAATCATATCTCAGTAGCATTAAAGTCACAACAAATCAATATTGATAAACTTATCTTGGTGAGAATAATATGAATTGAAAACAATGCTCATTGAAGGTTGTAGAGTTGTATAAGGTTTGATACATATCCGATTACTTATTACCTATTCTTTCAACCAAAATAACCATTTTTTATTGGTATGATTCAATATCTTCAACATAAGCCAATATCTTATGAATTTCTTATAAACTACACTTTCAACAATGATAAGTTGTGTTCAAAGTTGTGAGCTTCTTATCTAAGAAGTCTTAAGTTTGAATCTATTCAAACTTAACAAATGATAATAATTAATATAACTTTTCTTAATAGTAAGGGCACTTGGGATACTTTGAATATCAACCCAATTTCAATCCTTTCTAATAATAATCTTTCCAATCCAATTTAGCATCTTGCGTGTATCCTAATTTTCTTCCATAGCCAATAGGGCTCCCAGCTTGTTCATTTCTATATAATTCCTTTTCATGAAAGGATTGAAAAAAGCTTTTCCCACTTCTTGCATTTGAGAAGTCATTGAGTGAGATTCAATGATTGATGATGTGAAAGAAACCCCAATTTTATGTAGCTCTAGAGATTATTACAACGGTCTCCTATTGAAGGTATAGAGAGCCCAAGTCATGCCAATCAATTACTAGAATCTGGGTCTTGTGTGTGGTCTAGAGGGGAACTATTTTGATCCCACTATATGATAATGTTTGAGCTCTTGGTAGAGTGATAGTTTATCCATTATCGATATATTCAGTCTTACGACTAATGAAAGAACATCAAGAAAGATAAGAATGTTTAGTCTTACCCACACCTATCATCTTTCAAGAAAGATAAGAATGTTTTTGGTTGTACCCACCCACCTAACTATATCCATCTAGGATCCTAAATTTGGTCAAGGGATACTTGTCAAGTTTGGCAACTAGAGTTGTCAAGTTGACAACACTAAACTAATAGGTAAGACTAACCAAATGTGGTTGTAGGGTAGTTAGAGAGGTTGGTTATTGGTAACATAGGATGATACAAGTCTATAAATTTTTTTAAATTATGACTATGGAGAGAGGAGAGGAGTCAATGTACTAAGTGTTAACATCAATAACATAAAGGTTTCCTACAATTTCTATGTCTTTTTAACAGTTTTTATAGTCATTTATAGCATTATTTCTGGTCTAGATGCTTTCTTTTTTGAAGAACTTTTATATGTCATGTTAGAGTTTCAATTAGTAGTATCTTGGCTTTCGTGCCACCTAGATTCATTAAGGGAGATACTCAGGTCGAAATAAAAATTGGTAAAATTTTCTTCTAGGGTAGCCTGAGAGGGAAAAAAATAGGATATCTTGCATGTAAGTGGTCATGGAACCCCCAAACCTTGGAGAAAGAGAGAAGAGAGGTTGTATTTTATTCCTCCACAAATGCAAGTTGGCATGCAATAGTTTGCACATGTTTTGAGTCAAAGCAAACTAACTATGTAACTATCTCTATGTAACTAGAATAGTGACAAGGTATTGGATTAAGGGCTTTACCCATTCAAAGGGTTGGAGAGTGGTATGAGAGTGGTATTGATGTTTGAGTGGTTGAGAGTGGTTGTGTACTCAAGGAATGATTTGTTTAATGATAGTTTTGTGGAATGGGTGATTTTCCTATAATGACAATAAAAGATGTAAACAATGTTATTGTTTGGCATTTGAGATTGAGTGTGTTAATAGATATTAAGGATAGAGTGGGAAAATTGCAATGTGTTTTAAGGGATAGATTCCCAATGGATTAAGGGATTTGGTTTAGGCTTAAGTCTTATTTTAAGTGGCTAATGGAATAGGACATTGGCAATGATATGTTAATAGAGTTTGGGTATGAAAAGAGTCTTTAAAAGAGTGGCATATGATTAAGGGATCAATGGGAATGCAATATGATCCTAGGTTGTGTTGAAGAGGATGGGTTGTGGTCATAGGGCACAATGGAAGTGCTATGCAATCAAAGATCATGAAGAAAATGAATGGAGTCATTAACTGTTGTGAGGGAAATCAACAAGTGTTGAGGATCTAGAATCAATGAATCAGATGTGATCACAAAATGAGTGTGATTAGAGATTGTCATTAGTATGTGGAGTATAGTAGAAGTGAGGGATAACTAATGATTAGGCTTTGTCCATTAATAGTTCTTGAGAGGAGGTGATTAGTTGAGATAATCCTTGTATTGATCTAAGGATTGGGATAGTGTCTTTGATGAAGATTAATGATGTGAGAAGTTGTATTTCACTAAGACTCTGAAGAATTTCTCCTAAATTAATATGAATTTTGATTGGGCCCATTATCTTCTACATGATAGTGGTACCAAAACAAGGGATTATATCCTTGTAAGGTGAAGATGGTTCTGAAAAGGTTAGAGAAGGAAATGCTAGACTTCTTGAGTAATGGAAAGAAGAAAAGAGAGTAAGAAGAGAGAAGGAAACAAGAAGAGAAAATAGATGAGAAAATGAGGGAAGATGAATTAAGAAGCATAAGACAAGTGCTCAAGGAAAACATGAGGAAGTTGAATGAACTTATGGAGTAGGATAGGAGGAACACTGAGAGATGGGAAGAACAATGTAGAGCAACTTTAGGATCCTAGATGGATGTAGAATACAATTAGAGAAAAGGCTATAACTCACACTTATCATCTTTCAAGAAAGATAAAAAAAATTTCAGTTGTACCCACCCAACCAACTATACCCATTTGGGCTCCTACATACATGTTTTGGCTACTACAAGAGAGCTTATCTACTATACTAAAGGATGAAAAACAGTTGAAGGAACCAATTGAAGGGAAGCAATTTCAAAATGAATATTTAGGAAAATAAATATTTTTGTTGCTACAAAAGAGCTTGGCTACAAGTCTAAATGATGAGAATCAAATAGAAAAGAAGGGATTAATGAGCCAAAGAGTGTGCAACCAGTGGCAGTGACTTTGATATTTGAAATTGGTAAGTTGTGCAGAGAAGGGATTCACAAGATTAGGTAATTACTAATGAGAATGACAACATTTTATCAATAGGTTAGTTGAAGGGCATGTTGGTCTGAATCTCTACATAATAAATTTTCATTGTCCAGGTAAAAAAAAAAAAATTCAGATTGAGATCCATTAATGGTGAGTAGGGTTCCTAGCTAAGTCATATTTTGTTAGCCTCTAAAAATTTTGTTAAAACCCTATATCCCATTCCATTTAAATTTTCCCTGGTGTGAAAGTTTTAAAAATAGGAGGATAAGAAAATATTCTTTTCATGCCCATGTTGAGTTTGTTGTTCAATCCTTGTGAAATAAGTTTTACCCCACCATCGGATCCTTTTGAATCTACAGTCATTGTTAACTCGCTATGGAAAATTGCTCGATTGTTATGTATAGCAAGTTAGCAAGATTGATGATACGTGTCTGTGATACTGTGAAGTGAAATCTGGCATCGAGAATTACATTAATGTAAGGTAAATTTTGGCACATGTTGTGTTCTAGGCTTGTTAGTTTTAAAAATTAATGAACATAAAAAAAAATGTGAATGGTGTCATCGGCATCCAAGTTTTTTTGACAATTTGCTAAGTCGCTATTAGGAAAATCTATGCGACTTGCTAGTGGCGACGTAGCAAATGCCCAAGTTCTGCAAAAAAAGGCAGTGTTCTTTTAAAAGGTTGATGTGAGTGTAAAAGTTCTCACATAGTATTATAAATGAGCACAGCCACCTTCTCTGACACTAGCATTAATTGATAGGGTTTTCAATCAATGTGTGTTTTGTTTTCTATCATTGAAACTGAGAATCTATCAAAGGTCGTTATGTTGCTAGATAGAATAACACCATTTTTTGGTAGCAACATAGCGAGGGCCTAATCATTGCAAAACATGGCATGCTTTTATAACTAGAAATGAGTTTGAGGATCCTGAAGAGAATCTTGTGCAGACTTTTCTTTTACTTCTGTGTAAGTGGAGCTTTATTTCTCAGCATCTGTTTACCAGGAGGTCACTGTATCACTTGACGGATATTGAATGTTTTTCTGGTAGCGATGTAGTGACACACCTGGAAGACACAAACATGGCAAGGCCAACAACATGTGATGTCATTAATAGATAAAAAAAGAGTACATGTGTGTGCCATCGTGTTTAGCCATCTCAACAAAAATAACGCATGGACCCACTCCCCAAGTATAAAGCACACAAAAATTTTTGATCATTAGATCAAACTAGGATCAAAGGCCATTGTTAATTCACTATGGAAAGATTCTTGAAAGTTATTCATAGCGAGTTAGCAAGTGATGGCCCACCACTATGCAGTAAATTGATGTCCACAAGATCAAGTATTGATCAATGGTGCTTGTTAACTCGCTATGAAGAGATGTGCAATGAATAAGTATAGTGAGTTAATGAGCAAGGAACTCACCCTTGTTTTCTTAAAAGTCATTTCAAATATCTTCCATATGATCAAAGCAAGATCAATGGTTATCTCTAGCTCGCTATGGAAAGGTGCTCGAAATATAAGCATAGTGAGTTAGCAATTCAATGACATGTGTCCTTGGTCATCCGTGGGCCCAGTTTGAAATATTAGTTTTGAAAGAAAGATATAGATGGAGGCTGTTTAATTGTTTGACTGCTAGCATGCTAAAAAGAACATTGAGTTAGCCTAGTTTTCATTTCTTAATTGTATGATTTCAAAGATCAACGGTGCAAGTTTAAATACTAAAGGTAGTGGCACTCTTCATATTAATGAGCAATGAAAAGCTTCGCGTGTGAAAAGAAAAAATAGAGTGTAACTTATAAGATTTTCTCAGTTGCACCTTATGCGAATAAAGATTTGAAGTCTTTTCTGAATAGTATCATTGACTAAGAGGATTGTATAGATTTTGGCAGGAGTGCCAAACAACATAAAAGAACTACAGAATAGAGATTTCCAAGTGCGTATTTTACTATAGTCTCTGAAGTGTTGCAGTCTTGCATGGTGTAGCAGAAATGGCTCCAAAGAATTCACTAACTCTTAGATTGTGGATAGCAGAGGGATTAGTTGACAAGAGTAATTGGATCCCTAGTGTTTCTTCCTCATGAATTGGTTCAAGTTTGTTTGAAAGGTGGTTTGCGAAGAGGAAGTTGTCTGTCACGTATGTTAGCATGTGGAATTTTGATCGAGGAAGGCTAGTAATCCTAGGTGTTTCTATGGGTTGTGATCAAACTACTAAGGTAATGAGGGGAGAAAAGAATAGACTTGATAAAATAAAAATCATATTAGCAGTAACACCTTTCTCTAAGGAAATTTTCAAGATGGCACACTTCAATGCCATTGCAACAGAAGTGTGTAGGACCCTGTGCAGAGTTTTTACAGAAGGTGAAGAAGACTTTATACCCATGGGCTGCATGCAAATAGTCCCTTTGACTTTTTGTTAGTGCGCGTCTTTTTTTGTCAGTAGGTGAAAAATTTTGGTTGAAAGCTGGTTTTGGATGCAGACATGGTTGGTTAAGTAGAAATTTCTCATTTTGTTATATTTGATAGCCACATTGTTTCCATACTCAAGTGTTGTTTCTTAAAGGTTAGTCCCATTTTCTTAAGGATTTGTGTTAATCAGCAAAGAGTGAGAAGTAAGGGTGTTTCTCCTAGTACTGTAATAATGGTAAAACCCATGGGTTCAAATCAGTTTGCAATCATCAAAATAGATTTTATCAGGGACAAGCTTAGCAGTTACATATACGATAGAATCATAGTTGGAGCTAAATCAGCAAAAGGATGTGATAGACAGAAGCCCACAAGAGAATATATGGCTCTCATATCTTCATGTTAATTCTTTTCTTTTCAGACAGATGTGTGCATCTTCTTCTTGTAAAGGACACCTATCATTTTCTCTTAGCTTGAAGCTTGTTTCATCTCACACTATATGAGTGAGATTCCAACGCTAGAGAAAGGGTTCGAATTCTATTTTTCTAAGTGATACTTATTCTATTTTTGGTCCATTTTTTGAGCGAATTGGTGGTGTATTTTCTCTATCAGATCTTGAGAATACATGAATATAGAATGATCTGTGTTTCTTTCTAAAGGTCATTCTGAGTTTACTGTAAATTGTATACAATTTTCAAGGAAAATGAATACAAATTATGAACTATTCCCATATCACTTCTTTCTAAACTTTGTCTCCTTTTGATTACTTGGTTATCTTGATGTTGTATGAGTAAAGGCTTGTGCAATTGAATGCAATTTAGTTAGGTTGTATATCTATTTATCACTGCTATTAATTCAATGGATTAAGTAAAAGCTTTGATGAATGTGATAAGATTGTTGTAGTAGTAGAAAGAATTGTGAATGATGAATTCTGATAAGAATTGCTGATAAATTTTTTTGTAAGGTAACAAATTAGATCTAGAAATTTGTAGTAGACTCTGAACCCTGATGGATTAGGCACTGATCAAATTTGATCTAGTTGAAAGAGAAATGTGTCACAAATGGGTGTCAAAATGAAGAATTAAATCAATCTTACTTTTATTTCCTGAAGATTTTCAAAGTTGGCCTGTACTTGTTTGCATGTAATGTTTTAGCTTCAATTAGCCACTATTGCTGAGAACAGTTGTAGATCTATAGAAGAATTTTGG
This sequence comes from Cupressus sempervirens, assembly GCA_028749045.1. Classification (NCBI taxonomy): domain Eukaryota; kingdom Viridiplantae; phylum Streptophyta; class Pinopsida; order Cupressales; family Cupressaceae; genus Cupressus; species Cupressus sempervirens. The sequence goes on along the minus strand of CM053787.1, from coordinate 754,068,282 downwards.
CCATACTTGCTATATGGGATGTGTCTATCAAATTCTCAAGAATTGTACATGTATTTGAGGATTTGAGATGAGAATCAGAATGAAACTAAAATAATCCTCATACACTATTTCCCAGTCTTGAATCATCCTTGGGTATACCCACACTAGTTTTGCAGAGCCTGAAGAGTAGAAAATCACCGGTGGTTTTGTTGAAGTTGGGCCCAAATGGTTTTGCACATACAATTGCTAATAAGAATTGGCTAGTCTTTAGATTGTGTGAGTATTGACATCTTGGTATTAAGCATTTTCTTTCTTAGCAGTTTTACAACACCAATAGAACAATTAACATTCTTGACAAAATGTGATAGTGATGTAAGGAAAGTGACCAATGATCTAAGGAAATGAAAAGTTTAATATAAAATTCTAGGACTGTGATGATAGTATATAACACTATCTTAACAAATAGTGAATCCCATATAAGATGATTATAAAAACTCAAGAATTATAAGTTGCTAAGTTGAAAAACATGATGATCATGAGGAAGCTAAGTTAGTTGAAAAGGTCCACTATCAAGATAAAAGGAATTTACTACACTTGTAAAGATGTAAGATGAAGATATAATTGAAGATTTAATGCCTCATGATGAGATCTTATCAAACTTGAGTGTTTAATCTAATCATAACACCATGGAATGAATTAGTTTGATATTGGATAAAGATAGAAATGAAGGTTTAATGCCTCATGATGAGCTCTTGTCAGAATTGAGTATTAAATCTAAGTCTAGCACCTTGGAATTAATTAGTTGTCTGAGGCAAGTGCAACATGAACCCCTCTCAAGATAGATGCATCTATGTTAGGTCCCTATGGTTAGTATATAAAGACAAAATGGAAGATTGATCCATTTTTTGAAATGAGCATTGGTGGATGATTCTCATCAAGGTTAGGAAGAGCTAACACTCTATTCTAGGCATCTAGAAAAACATGTCTTCAACAACGCCTAGACAACAAATGCCACATGTCTTGATATGCACAAAAATATATATATAATTGAATCCATATATATTACTACCAATGAAAGAACATTAGATAACTAGCAAAATGTTTCTCTATCTATATAGAGAATATATAATTGATCATGATTATATTACTACTAATCAAAGAACATCCAATAATGAGTACATTCAACAATGTGTAACTTGAATATCTTTGAAGTGAGTGCATAGTGATATGACAGAGGCTTCAAATGTTACACTTTGTTTAATTTTGTGCTATTATTAACAAGACAACTAGTTATAAATGACATAATATCATTTTGATGAAAAACTTACCAAATACATGCTTTGAAAAAAATTACTTATGGATTTGATGAAACCCTTGCCAAATACTTTATGTGAGAAGAAAAGTGTTATATTTCTACCACTAGTCAATGGTAACTTGAAACCTTTCAATCATTTGCAATGATAATTCAAAACCTATCAAACATTTGCAATGGAAGCTAAAACTTGTTAAACATCTGCAATGGCAACTTGATCAACCTACAAACCATATGAAAAATTGATGCAGCCAAAATTCCTTAAAAAATTAACAAAAACATAAGATAGAAAGAATGTGAAAATAAATATTAAAACTCAAAATTGTTCTTTATTATTCTTCCAAATACTTCTTCTCCGAAAATGAGAGAAATTACAATTTTAAATACAAATCCAAAATTACCATTTTTGGATGTTTTTTCATGTTTTTTCCATTTTTGGTATTTTTTTTTAAAACAACTCGAAAAAACCTTATTTTTTTCATGAAGCTTCCTAAAACTGAGATAAGATGAAATGTCAACTAACATTTTAAATTGGAAGTAATATTTTGAGGTTATTAATAAAAAACAACTTTCTAAAAACTAAGAAAAAACATTAAAAGTTTTTAAAAAACTATTGAAAGCTCCTTCTTACAAAGCCACTAAAAGCTCCTACATCATTTTCCTCTGGTTGAAAGAATGCAACTCTTGCAAGTTTTTTTTTGAATGTGTATAGTTTCTTTTCTAGAACTTTTCCTTTCATTGTATCAAACATTGATATAATTGACTCAGAGGAATGAAAGTTTATTCCTTCTTCCTAGTCTTCCAATTTTTTGACATTTTGTCATTCATCTTTGCAACTGTCACTGGATCCCTCTTCCTCTTATTTTTCTTAACCCATAATCTATTTAACATCTTCTCATCCTTTAAAATAAAAAGTTCCATCACTTCTGTATAAACCTTTGTACCATAATCATTTATGTCTCCAACATATAATATATGAGCATATTGATCATTACCATAATTCACATAATACCTTTGCAACCTTGCATCTACTACATTAAAAAATAAATCTGAAAGATATTCATTAGAAACCTTATTGTCATCATGCATTTCCACTTACTTAGAAAAAGCATCATATTCAGGTAATTGAAGATGGCAACAAGACTCTTTTGGAATTTTGTATACCTTGTCCTTTTCAATTATTGATGTCAAAATAGTTGTATATATACTCACCATATCATTTTCTAAATATTCCTTTATTTTATGTGTCTCTTCTTTCATTTCCTTCTTTTGAATAATCTTTTGAACAAGCCATGTGATCTTCTTCTTGACTCGTAGGTGTTGGAAATATTCAGGTTATGATAGGTTACTGAGAGGGGAGGGGTGAATCAGTAACCTTTAAATATTTTTATTAATTTACCACACATCCATCTATACTACCACATGCATAAATTCTGAAACATATAACAATCATTACACAAGTGAACACAATATTTGGTGACCTAGAAACCTTCCAAATAGAAAGTAAAACTGGGGTGGGGATGATACCCACAAAACTTCAATACTGTGATATAAAGTTGGCCGATTAAGGCTTGCATTGACCACTTCTAGCTATCTACCCTGTTAGGAGCACAAAGGACTGCTAGGTCCACCTTGCTAGAGTATTTGCAAACATATAATGAAGTATGCACTCTGTTAGGAGATTTGTATGAAGACTATTAAATCTACCTTGTTAGAGGATTTGAAAAATTCGATTCACCTATCAAGATGAAGTAGAGGATCTACTTGCAACTAATTGCTAATAAGATCCCTTATGCATTGATCACCTCATTTGATGAATGTAACTTTTTAGTCTCTGAATTGACCTTGTTGTGTACCTTGAATTGTTGTTGATAATCTTTCACATATACTCTTCATTACTTCGCTATTCTTTCATCACATCATACATATTTGATATCTTACAATACATCTTACATATATACCTTTCAAACTTACAAAATTACAAGGTCAGCCAGAATACAAGTAAACAAATACATTATAGGGTCGGCCCAATAGTAAATAACTCAAGTTCATTGAACTGACTTGGTGACCTTTTGATACTTGGTGTCCAATACATTACTCGGCATTTCCATGCACTCAGTAGAAGTGAAGGCTCGGTCCATACTAATCACTTGATGTAGTTCTAAACTCAGTAACCACTGGTGACTCAGTAGATGTAGTGTCACTTGGTAGATACTGTATACTAAGTTTACCTTGCTTCACTAGGTAAACACTAAATCTTTCATCACTCAGTTTGCACTGAATCTTTAATTGCTCAATTTGCACGAAATCTTTCCTTGTTCGGTTTGCACTATAAAGCATGGTAGATACTGAGAAGCTCGATAGTCACTGTCTGCTCTTCGCATTGTCTAAATTTTCTTGGTAGTCACAGTCTGCTTGGTGAAAACTGTTGAACTGTGAATGTTTACAAGGTAACCACTTGGATGCTCGATAAGCATACAAAATTGAGTAAGTGTTGTCACCAATGAAAAAATAATCATAATGCCAATAATCTCCCCCTTTGGCATTAGTGACAAAAAACCTTATGAATCAAAACTTACATTCTAATTTACTCTTCTATTTACATATCTTACATATCTCACATATCTCCCCCATACATATGGTATGCATAGGTTTTATCTATACAATGTCTCTCTTATTCCTTATTCATTTCAGATTCCCAATGTTAATAATATTATCTTGCCAACAATCTCATCTCCCCAATTTTGGACAATAATGCCAAAGAATGTATATACAATAAATTTAAATTGAGACATCAAAATGTGAGAGAAAATTTGAGTGTACCTTGAGAATAAGAGATAATTTCTTATCCCAATTTTCTTGCAAAATCTTGTAGGTGGAGAGAGCCACTTGAACTTCTACAAAAAATTGATCATATGATCTGCTATTGAAAAGTTTTTGTCATGAATCAATGTGTTTTTTCATTTGATCCATGACTGGGAGAATCATATTTTGAATGTCAATCAGCCTAGACCAGATTTGGGCTTCTTCTCTGAGTAACTCTGCCTACATTTCAGACAAAAAATTCACCTTTGTGTGATGGGATGAGCTTGAACTATGGTCAATCTACAAATTTTGAGCACTATCCTTCATTTCCACATCTATCTTATTTAATTTTTTGTTGACTTCCTTAGTGTACTCAGTAACATCATAGAGCTTACCAAAATGTGGTGTTACATTGGTAAATGCTTGCTCAAGATTGCTCAAAATTGAAGATAGTTCAACCTATTTTATTGCAATGTGTTGAGCAATGTTCTCAAGCACTTTATTATCAAATTTCTTTTCTTCCTTTTCAATGAGCTTCTCTTGCCCAGAGGTTTCCTCATTGAACTTATTCACAACCTCTTCTAATTGTAAAAAAATGTGTTGAGATGAATTGACATCAACACGAATAGCTTCAATAATTATGTTTTTGGCATTTTCTATTATAGTATACTCTTTATCTCTTTCTTCTATGAGTTGCTTCTGCCTTGCCTTCTGCTCTAGTAGCTGACTTACCATTCTCATCTCACTGGCTAAGGAATTGTCCAAGTCTATCTTTGGAATAACAATTTATGTATCCAAATCTATATCTTCATCAATTTGTTTCCCAATAAGCAAAAGTTTTAGAGGAGTTTTTTGTTTTACTTCTATGCTTACTCCTTTTGATTTGGAATTAGAGACAATAGTTGACATAGATGGACTGGTAGAAAATACTTGAATTGGTGCAATTGGAGAAAAGCTGATAGAAGTATTGACTGAATCCAAAATTAGTGTGCTTCCCAAACATGAAGTACATATAGGTAGTGTACAGACTAGAATATTCACAATTGTAGTAGAAAAATTTGTAGAAAGAACTATAGAACTTACTATACATATAGTAGCAGAGGTAGACATAGTTGATGCTACAGTGACCGATTGCTCAGGTGCTAATGAAGAAGGTTGCAGCTTGGTAGATGAAGTAATGGTTACTTCCATAGATGATGCTTGGAGCTATGGGGTAGCAAGAGTAGATGATGATTCTGATGTGGTCAATCCTACTAAAGTTTTATCCAACCCTGATGATGTGTCTGTCTTAGGTGGAGAGTGAGGAAGGGAATCAATGACTTGTGCTGCAATCTTCATTAGATCATCTTCTTCATCCTCGTCCTCCTTGTCTTCCTCTTTAGCTTCTTCCCCTTTTTCTTCATCATCAGACCTTTGTGCCTGAACATCACTAGCACTTGGAGCACTGTCATCTCCTTCATCATTACAGGTGCCATCATCATCCTTGATTATCACTAGATAATTACTGGGCTTTTGCAAGTGATAGATGTTCTTCCACATGTTTGTTCCATCTCTTACAACATGCTCAATATTCTTAATTAGAATCAAACGTTTGTGAGATCTAATCATAATTTAACTTTTGTTTCTCTTCATTTCTACCTTTATGTCTATCTCAGTAATACTCGATAGAAGATTCTTCAAGGATTGCTCATATATGTCCTTGGCTATTTGGGTGGCTGACTCCTACCTTGGTTGTAATCTTACTTATAGCTCTTTGGATATTTGAGGGGCAAGTTGGTCTGGGGAGTATTTCCATTTTTCCATCTTATTAAGTACCAGTTCCTTAATCTACATTTTCTCTATATCAGTTCTTGTTTCAAATTTCAATGCTTTGAAATTTGTGATGCTAGCTTCCTCTTCCATTTGTTTCAATCTTTCTTGGAAGGTAAGTTGGGGCTTGCTAAATACTATTTCATCCTTATTCTTACCTTTGCTTCTTCTGGTGGAAATAGTTGTGGAGGCTTTGGGTGGCTTGGTAATGACTACCTTGCCCTTCTTTCTGATTGGCTCAACCTCTTCCTCTAATTTTTCCTCTATGTCTTCTTGTTCCTACTCCTTTTCTTTGTCCTCACCTTTTCCCTCACTAATCATTAGGGGCTCGGAAGCAATTTTCAATTTAGCAACCTTCTTTTTACCTTTGTTGATTGCTTGGGGAACTTTGATTTCTAGTTCTATTCTGGCTTTTTCCTGATCATAAGTTCCAAAATTTGGTTACTTGGGATCTACTGGTTCATTTACCAGTGCTTCAATAATATCTCTAATTTCATCAATGTTTACCTCATAATGTAGAGGTTTTACCCATGCAACTTAGGGCATGACTGCCTGAATATATACTCTATCATAGTCAACCATAAAAAAAACATCATCTTTGTAATCTTCAACAAGTTTAGGAGGGATCCTGAACCTATTGTTCATCCTCTCCTTGAAGTCCTCAAAATAGTTGTCCATTATGCTATCAAAATTGACACCCATTTCGACTATAAACTCATTAATTTGATATAGAATGGGGACATCTTTTCTCTATACAAGAGAAAATTTGGAGGGAAATAATTTTTGCACATAGAAGAATAAACATGTCAACAAGGAACCAAATTTACAAGGGTTATTCTTGGATGATCTAATGCTATCCATGTTCTTGTTCAGTTGCCTTAGAAATAGCATAGACAAGTCATACTCCAAATTCTTCTTCACAACCTTAAATGCTAGGTCTACAACCTCACATGGCACACTGTTCAATTAGCTTGAAGTATAGATCCTATGAGCTATCATATTAATTCCATATCTAAGTTCAACATCGACAACTGTGCTAACTTTTAAGCCTTTGTCGTCCCACTCGGCTAGGGTTTACTTCTAAAGTTCATCTCAACCTAGGGTTTTGGTGGTTTTCACTTTGCTGAGTATAGGAAGGCTAGTAATCTTATGAATCATCTTCTTCATGATTAGTACAAGTTGTTCCAGCCATAGCTGACCATTGTGAACATGGCTAAGAATATATCTGATCCATTTTATTTGGAAGCTTCTTGGCATATGGGAGATGTGTGTCAACCCTTTTGTCTCTAGATGTTTATGTTTAGGTTTCAAAGAGAAACTAACACACATTTCTTCTAACATGCTATCCATTTCTAGGGTTCTTATTTCTTGAATAGAACATTTGAAATGAGTTCAAATATCATTGATTAAAAGTACCTTTGGTTGTGTTTGCAATTGTGCACCATAAGGGTCTAGTGCCTCTGCACCTGCGAGAACCAACTTAAAGTTTGGTGCTTTCCATTTTGTGGCCTTGACCAACATTTCTAATCCACATTTTTCCTTGCTGGTGCTTGTGCTTGAGGAAGCCATTGTTGCTCAATAAGTAATGGAAATCTTTGATCAAACTTCTTTTTTTGCAAATTAACTTGAAATTGCTTGAATGCACTTGGAAATCTTTTAGCGCTGAGAATACGATGAAAATGTGATTGAATTTCACCCATTTTGATGAAAAGTTCAAAATTAATGCTAGGTACCATGTTGTCATAGTGCATGACAAACTGTTATCCACTAACCTAACTCGGCATGAGTATCAACTCAGTAGATAAAAAAAATTTCTTCTTCTCTCGACCTTGCTCTGTAAGGTCTTTAACCACTTTTTTTGGTAGAGTCTGATGCACTCAATGAAAGATAAATTTTCTATGATCTTGATGTATCTACAAGACTGATTGGATCATTTTCTCTCTTTCATTTGGAACTATTTTCGATATAGCCTGATGATACAATTCGAGATCCTCCTTCATGAATACAATTGGAAATGGAGTCACCCACTTCTTGAGTGATGTGGCCATCATTTGAACTATTTTTATCTATAGATTTATGAATCCACTATTGTCTCATCTGCTTCTGAATGTTATCAGCTTTATCTTTCTTTTCATCTTCAATTCTTCCTATATTCATGCAATTTTAGGCTATATGTCTGAGTTTAGTACATGTAGAATATCTTACTGTTGTATCTCTTTTTCTCAAGTGATGCCTTGAGAAGTCTTTGCCAATGTGTCCATATTCTCCACAATAATGACATTTGCACCATGTATTGTAATCCCATCCAAATATTTCTTTAACAAGTTGTTCAGTTGGATTGAATGATTTGGATCTGCATTTGAATTCCTTGTGACCATGCTTCTTGCATTTGTGACATTTACCTTCAAATTTTGGTTTTTCTTTGGATTCATTAGATTTATCACCATGCTAATTGTAGTTGTAGCATTTTTCATTGAATTTTGTTTTTCCATTGCTCCAACATTTGTTTGATGTATGACCTAACTTACCACAGTGATTGCAAGTAGGTCTTTGATTCTTTTGGGCACCTTGTTTGGAAGATTCACCTTCATTATATCCAAATCTTGTTTTACATTTTTTTCTATGAAGATTCTACTCATTTTTTGTATTAGTTGAGTCATGTCTTCTTGTGACTTCATCATTCTTTCATTAATTTACTTTTCAACATTTAGGTCATTTTCCAAACTTTCACTGATTTGTCTTTCAGTGATTAAATCAATCCTTAGGCTTTCATTTTTAGATCTTAGATTCACGATTTCTTCATTTGCATTGGATAATTGATTGATAAGACTTTTATTTGCATTGATCCTTTCATTTGTCTCATTTTCCTATTTTTTTCTTTGTTCCAAGACTTGACATAGCCTGATTGATTGGATTTCTTATTCTCTTTTAAGTTTTCTTACTTCTTCCTGTAGAGAGCCATTCTTTGCTAGGAGTTCCTTGATTGCCTCATTAGCTTCATCTAAGCTACTTTATGGTAAAAGGTCTTCAATCTTTTCTTCAACATACTGATGATCATTCATTTTCCTTGCAAGTCCTTCCTTATTTTCAAGGATTGAGAAAGATGCTCCTTTGCTTCTTTGAGTTGAGCCATGGCCATTTCAAGATCTAGCTTTTCATTTTCAATTACCTTGTCAAGTCTGAATATCTCCATCTATCCTAAGATCTTTTCTCAAGCTATTAAACTTTTATCCTGAGAACCACAAAGCTCTGATACGAATTGTTGGAAATATTCAAAATATGACAGGTTACTGAGAGGGGAGGGGTGAACTAGTAACCTTTAAATATTTTTATTAATTTACCACACATCCATCTATTTTATTGCATGCATAAATTCTGAAACATATAACAATCATTACACAAGTGAACATAATATTTGGTGACCTAGAAACCTTCCAAATAGAATGTAAAATTGGGGTGGGGATGATACCCACAAAACTTCAATACTACAGTATAAAGTTGGCTAGTTAAGGCTTACATTGACCACTTCTAGTGATCTGCCTTGTTCAGAGCACAAAGGACTACTAGGTCCACCTTGCTAGAGGATTTGCAAACATACAATGAAGTATGCACTCTGTTAGGATATTTTTGCAAAGACTGTTAAATTTACCTTGTTAGAGGATTTGAAAAATCTGATTCACTTGTCAGGATGAAGTAGAGGATCTTGTTGCAACTAATTATTTATAAGATCCCTTATGCATTGATCACCTCATGTGATGAATGTAACTTTTCAGTCTCTAAATTGACCTTGTTGTGTACCTTGAATTGCTATTGATAATCTTTCACATATACTCTTCATTACTTTGCTATTCTTTCATCACATCATACATATTTAATATCTTACAATACATCTTACATATATACCTTTCAAACTTACAAAATTACAAGGTCGGCCAGAATACAAGTAAACAAATACATTATAGAGTCGGCCCAATAGTAAATAACTTGGGTTCACTGAACTAACTCGGTGACCTTTTGATACTTGGTGTCCACTGCATTACTCGACATCGCCATGCACTCGGTAGAAGAGAAGGCTCAGTCCATACTAATCACTTGATGTAGTTCTAAACTCGGTAACCACTGGTGACTCAATAGATGTAGTGTCACTCGGTAATACTATATATTGAGTTTACCTTCCTTCACTAGGTAAGCATTGGATCTTTCATTACCTAGTTTGCACTAAATCTTTCATTGCTCAGTTTGAATTGAATCTTTCATTGCTCGGTTTGCATTACGAAGCATGTTAGATATTGAGAAGCTCGGTAGTCACTATCTGCTCTTCACATTGTCTAAATTTTCTCGGTAGCCACTATCTACTTGGTGAAAATTGCTAAACTACAAATTCTTGCAAGGTAACCACTTGGGTGCTCGGTAACCATACAAAATTGAGTAAGTGTTGTCACTAGTGACAAAATAATCATAATCCCAATAGTAGGTACCATTTTTGCATTTGTAATTCCATTAGCTTTCTTAATTGTTGCCAACTTTCTTGTAATTTTCTTCCCATTTCTTTCAACTCTGATTTCCTCATCTCTTCCTCCTTCATCTTCCTCTCTTTCTCTTTTATTTTCTTTTCTTCTTTCCTCTTATGCAAATACTTCATCAATAAATCTAGCTCTTTGAACGAGTTCATCCTTCGTCACAACTAGATCTTTTCTTTTCTACCTTGATTTTTGGAAACTAGTTCCTCTTCTCAACCTACATAAATATAAACTCACAACTACACAAATACAATAATATCCTTTTCCTAGACCTTTTGAGCTCTGATACTAGATGATGCAGCCAAAATTCCTTAAGCAATTAACAAAAACACAAGATAGAAAGAACACAAAAATAAATATTAAAACTCAAAATTCTTCTTTATTATTCTTCCAAAACCTTCTCCAACAATGAGAGAAACTACAATTTTGAATACAAATCCAAAATTACCATTTTTGGCAGTTTCTTCATAAAATAGTTTTTTTGCCATTTTTGGTAATTTTTAAAAACAAATCAAAAAAATAATTTTTTTTCTGAAGCTTCCTAAAACTAAGATAAGATGAATTGCCAACTAACATTCAAAATTGGAAGTAATATTTTGAGGTTATTAATAAAAATAAACTTTTTAAAAATTAAGAAAATCATTGAAAGCTCTAAAATAACTACTAAAAGCTTCTTCTTAGAAGCCATTAAAAGCTTCTACATTAGAAATACAAACATAAACATCAAAGGGACCTAAGGAAACTCAAAATACAATAAATAGAAAAGGCATGAAAGGAAACTCGATGGCAAATTGTTGCTTGTTAGCGAAAATGGTACCCATGCTCAAGGCAATCATTCCTTATCATATGTTAGTTCACTAATTGATCCCTCCCAATGATCAACTATTTATTAGCTTCAATAACAAAAAGGAATCATTAAGTAAGAGCCCTTCCAAAACAATAACAGTTGCTGATAATTCCTACCCAAACAAAGTGGTAAACACTAAAATAAACTCACAATAATCTATTAAATTAAAAAAAATTGCTACTAATATGTAAAGCATGGCAATGACTAAATAGAAATCAGGTTGGCAAAAATCAAGCTACATTATCTATATATATAGACACACACACACATACATATACATACATATGTATGTATGTATATATACATATATATATACATATGTGTGTGTGTGTGTGTGTGTGTGTGTGTGTGTGTGTGTGTGTGTGTGTGTATATGAGTATATACACACACACACATATACATATATGCATATGTATATGCAATAACCTAGAAAAAACCAAAGATAATTCATCAAAATTTTGATTCACTCTAGTATCTAGAACTTTTGTATCAAACATATATTGTCCATATTTTCTAAAACCATTTGTTTGAGACATTTCTTCTTTTGAATATCATTCATAGCATTTATAAAACTCTACAATTTGATGGTTTTAAAGTTTTAGGAAAAAGGATTCATGAGGGGTTTGCATATGGAGGGTGAAATAAATGCATATTTTGATATGATAAAACTCATAAAATCTCTTGAAGCAAATTATCCTTTCAATTGAATATAGATATTCCTGATTGAATTTTTTTTATTAGATAAACTGGTTTTATAGTGAACCTAAAACCCAAAAGTTAGTACATTAGAAGGCTGATAATAAGCGTGACAGCCCAACCAAAAAAGTATAAGTTCAAAGGTTGATAATAAGCATTAAGCCCAGCCAAAGGAAAGAGTACTGAGAAAAAACCAGGAAAAGGAAACTAACAAGCCATGGCCAAAAGCCAGAACAAAAAGCCAAAAGATAGCGATAAACAAAAGAACAGGCAAGAGTTATTCCTCATTCTTTTGCTCCAGATCATGCATCACCTGAGCAGCCTCAAAGGCCTATAGATTCTTCTCCGTTTCCATCTATTGAACCCTTTGATTCCCTAGGTCCTGAGCCAAAGTGGAGTAGTCCTTCGCAGGGTCATCCTCTGTTCTTGCCTCATCCCTATCATTTCCATCCTCATCATCGTGCATTTCTCTATCTTTGATCCAGCCCATAAGAGAGATGATGTTGTTGTTGATGGAGCTTAACAAGGAAAACATCTGATTCGCAAGGTTGTGATTGTAGTTTTCCAGATTGTGTATCCTCTGTTCTGCCAAAGTGAGCCTATCAGCTAAATATGTCCTCCTGTTGGCATCCATTCCTTTCCTTGTTGCCTCAATGTGTTTCGCCTGGTCTTTAACCTCCTCAAGCTCATGGAAAAGCCATTTGATTGATCTAAAACTATCAATCATGTTGTTACAAGAATTATTTAAAAGATTCATCCCTGTCTCCCTGGCTCTATCTGAAATAGACACAATTGTCAGATCAATTAATTCATCTAGTCATTGCGCTTCTTGATTATCCACTAAGATTTGGGGATTCATGGCCTCCCAAAAGATTCCCATTTTGGTGGTTTTGACATTGAAATTAATCCACACTTTCCTCCTATCATTGGTCTGCACTTCCCCTTCTGCATACCCTACTTTCTCCTATTTCTGCTCATTAGGGTGGAGACGGACAGGAGAAAGGGGCAGTGCAGATGTCTCCTCAAATTAAGAGCACACATCCTCCAGACTCTCCCTCTTGCACTTCTTCCTTCCACTGTCCACCTTTGTTTCCTCCTATGCCTCTTTCACCACCTCCTTAGACTCGAGATCCTCCTCTTCATCGCTGCTTCCCTCCTCGGCCTTCTCAGCTCGGTTCTGCCTGAGATCCCTAGGGCTTTTCTTGCTTTGGGTTATGGGGGAGGGGGATTTTTTAACATGATAAGTTGCAACTTTCCCTGAGGAGGAGATTCTACCTTTCTTAGAACTGAGGCTCTGAATGTCATCCAAGTCAGAGGAGTAACTAGAGCTCCCAGACTCCACAGTCTCTGTCTGAGGGGGGGCATTGCTAATAGTCTGAGCTTTGAAGTGCTCATGGATAAGTAGCAACATCCCCTCATGCAGAGCCAAGTTTGCAATGGGCTTCTTTTTGAAGCTATCCATTGCCTTACTCATAGAGGTTAACAGATAAAAAGGAAAAGAAATTCTAGCTTTCTCCCAGAAATGATTTAAAATAACAAAGTGGTGGGTATGGGCTCTATCAAACCTTGGGTTCAAAGTGAAATACTCAATAACAACTTTTAGCACATACCTCCATCGCTTCTTCATGGAGTCGGGGACATAGTAGGTGTCAATTTTCTTTAACACCTTCAATTCCTTCTCACTCTCCATAAAATCCCTAACTGCATTGGCTGAGAGCTTCTTATCCCTGAAGAATGTGAAACCCTCGATAGGGATCTCAGTGACAACCGCGATCACCTCCTCCATTATTTGAAAGTTGATGCCATTCACCTTAACCCTACTATCTTTCCAGGACCCCACCATACTGTTAGTTACCTCCTGATCAAAACTGTCCAACTTCATGAGATACTTGGTTACCCCACCCTCATCCAACTTTTCCCAAACTTTTGGCCTACTTCTCCATTTCTCAAAGTCCCCCACTGGCTCCTTTCTGCATCTCTCGCCCACCATCTCCTCACTCTACACACCTACTTTACTCATAAGCTCTTCATTGTGAGACTAGAAAGGACTGCTGAGATTAACCAAAGAGCAGAGAAAAATAACTCTATTGTTGCCCCTGAAAAAATTGCAATAAACAACCCACAAAGTGTGGCAATTAATCAATGAAGGATATCTGTATTTATGAATTCCCAATTTTCTATTATGAAAAGTACCTATATATCTTAACCCTTTCATATTCATAATTACAACTTGATATCCTCCGTACTTCCTTGGATTTTCTCCAAGTTGATTAGACACTTGACGTCCACCGGCAAAGAAGTTCTGGGATGCCATGTCATTTTTTGGTCTCTGTCGACCCCTATATCTGCCAACCTGTCGGCAATCAGGTTTGCTTCTTGGAAAGTATGGGTGATATGGAATTTTTTGAATTTGGCAAGGGTCTCTCTCGTCTCATTGATAATATTTGCAATCATCCAAGATGGATTCAAATTTCCATTAATGCACTTAATAATGTTATTTGAGTCCCCTTCCAGCCATAAATTAGTGACCCCAATTTCAAAAGCCAGTTTAACTACATTGCACGCAGCATTGGCTTTTGTAAAATGATTTATTTGGAAACCCAATGAGAGAACAAAAGCTGCAATACTATCCCCATTTTCATTTCTAACTAGACCTCTACTAAACGAGGATCTAGGGTTGCCCTTGGAGGCTCCGTCGAAGTTGGCTTTGTGCCAGCCTTCAGGAGGGAGGTGCCAGTTGGCATCCTGTCTTTTTCTCATTTTGTCTTTTACCTTCTCCTTTTTCCTACCTCCTATCTCAAAAGATCCCCCCTTTCTCATGGAAAATTTTTCCTTTATGTTACTGAAGGTCTTCCTTCTAACAACCAAAGCTGGCTCCTTCCTATCTTTAAAAATCTAGTTGTTTCTCTCCTTCCATATGCTCCAACAAAAATGGGGTAGGAGCTAGGAGCTAATTTCCTTCAAGGCAAACCCATTGAACATACCTTGCCATTGGCAAAAAAAGTCCAAGAGGTTGGAAGGAATGCACCAGCTATGGTCAAGGTCCTTGGTGAGGAAGTCCCAGACTATTCTGAAGTAAGAGCAAAGAATGAACAAATGATTGCCTATCTCTGACTTGTCTTTGCATAAAACACATCTGTTGGGTATGATATGACCTCTTTTAATGAGATTTTCCTAGGTGAGATTTTTGTCCTGAAGTGCCAACCAAAAAAACATGTTGACTTTTGGTGTTAGGCCCCAAAGCTAGGCCCTCGACCAAGGGGGGGATGCATTTGTACTCCATAAAGTAGAGTACCTAGAGGCAACTGAATAGAGCCCATTGGCATTATCCCTCCAAACTAGTTCATCCTTGTTGGTGCGGAGGGATAAGGAATTAAGCATGATCATAATTGGTTTGAGTTCCTCTAAGAAAATAGAAAGGTCCTTCCATCCCTGTCCAGTCCTGTAGTAACTGACTTTGTGCCCAAAAAGGTTGATGTAATCATTAGGCCAAACACCATAGGTAGGGTTATTAATGAGTGGGCCCTAAGAAAGCTAGTTGTCCAACTAGAATAGAATGTTCTTCGCATTTCCTAGCTTCTATGAGACCTTAGAGTTAGCCAAATCCCTGGCTTTTAAGAAGCCATTCCAAACAACTAAGCCTCTGGGTACACTGAAAAGAGGGCCTTTTTATATACTTGTTCACCACAATGTCTTTGCATTCACCACCAAGATGCACCAAATTTGCTTTGCCAAGAGGGGCTTGTTGATATGAGTGAGCTTCTTGATCCCCAGCCCCCATTCTTTTTAGGGAGACAAACTTTGTCCCAAGCAATAAGGGGGTAACTTTTATTCCTATTAGTTCTCATCCAAAAAAAATCCCTTTGGATTTTCTCCATTCTCTCGACATATTTTCTAGGTATGGTGAAAAGGCTCAGGGCATATATTGGTAGGCTTTGAAGGATGGATTTAACCAGTTGACATTTTCTAGCTTGGCTAAGAGAGGCTCCTTTCCAGCTAGCCATCTTCTTACTGAACCTATCCAAGATGTTGTTCTAGAAGGAATTAGAGGGGGCCATGCCCAAGGGGAGACCAAGGTAGGTAGAAGGAAGCTTCCCCACCTGACAACCCAAGATTTTGGAGATTCTCTATTGTCTTCCCTCCAGAGTATTGATAAAGAAAATAGAGTTTTTGTCCCAATTGATGAGTTGCCTCGACCCTCTGGAATAAGTGTCCAAAGTGTCTTTCAAAGCCTTGGCCTCCCTAACTGAAACCTCTCCTCCCATAATGGTATCCTCAACAAATTGCTGATGCGTGAAGGTGGTGCATTTGGAAGAAGGTTTAAAGCCTTTGATCCTCCCATCTTTCTTTTTGTTCTCCATGAGTTTGCCAATACATTTTGCCAAGATGATGAAGACAACCGGTGATAGAGGATCCCCTTGATGAAGGCCTCTAGTAGGTTTGAAGATATCAGAGGGGTATCCATTCACAAAAATAGCTAGCAAGGGGGTGGTGACCAGCTAGGAATTTAGCTTGCAAGATTTGACATCAAGCCAAAAGCCTTCAACACCAACTCCAAAAAGGACCAATCCACTCGGTCGTAAGCTTTAGACATGTCAAGTTTGAGTAACATCCTTTCTCTCTTACAAGCTTCCATAGAGTGAATCACTTCATTCACCATGATAATTGAATCTAAAATCTGTCTTCTTGAGACAAAACCAGATTGTTGTTGAGAGATAATCAGGGGGAGGAGCTTAAGTAGCCTCAAAGTGAGCACCTTCAAGATGATCTTATAAAATGAGTTGCATAAGATGATGGGTCTGAACTTATCTAGAGTGTCATCCCTTGGCACTTTGGGAATAAGAACTAAGAAAGTTGTGTTGATTTCCTTTAGAATGATTTTGGCTCCGAAGAACTCCTAAACTACCTTAACAACATCCTTCATAATGACAGGCTAGTACATTTGGAAAAGGAAGGTCGAAAAACCATCAGGTCTAGGTGACTTATCTATCAATAGAGAAAAAAGAGCTTCTCTCACTTCAAAATCAAAAGGAATGGCCCAGATCAGATAATTATGGTGCAGTTGGAGGATTTGAGGGATACAAGAGACAATGTCATCTTGGCCCACCTTAGAGAGAAAAGGATCCCAAGAAAGAATGTAGGAGAAGAAAGAGACAGCTTCCAATGAGATATCATCTTCCTTAGTCAGCACATCCTGGTCTTTCTTTAGGCCAGAAATCTTGTTGTTAGCTCTCTCTTTAAGCGTGGATAAATTGAAGAACTTTGTGTTCTGGTCTCCTTCCTTGAGCTAGTTGATTCTAGATCTCTGCCTCTAGAACTTTTCCTCTTTACTAATGATGTCATGTAAATTAGATAGGATGGATAGCTCTACTTCTCTACTCCAAGCATCATACCCATTTTCCTAAATGGATGCTTGGATGGAAGAGAGATTAGAAGAAAGATCCTCTTTCATAGAGAATAAATGACCAAAATCTGACTTATTCCATGCTTTTAACATTCTTTTAACATTACTAAGTTTTCTAGCAACCCTAAACATAGTAGTGCCTTCCACATCTATGCTCCACTAGCCCTTAATTCTGTCTAGAAGGTTAGGGTGGGAGGTCCACATTTTCTTGAAACAGAAGGGAGGAGGTCTACAAGGGTCAAAAGGGACAATTGAGAGGGAGATGGGGGAGTGGTTGGACCCAATTCTAGGCAAAAGAGCTAATTTGCAAGAAGAAGACTGCATCCAATTAGGAGAAATGAGGGCTCTATCTAGTCTAACCTAAATACACTCCTTATTTAAGTGTTTATTGGACCAAGTAAAGTTGCCACCGATAAGGTCCATGTCCAAAAAGGCCAAATCATTGATAAAGTTTTATGCCAGTCTTTAGGCAGACTACCCTTCTTCTCCTTATCTAGAAGAGGGGTACTGTAATCTCCCATAATGATGCCTTTTTTCAAGTTGCTATTCTGAACCAACCCTTCTGCTATGGACTAGTAGGATTTTCTTTCTCTCTTGTTGTTGTTGGCATAAATGTTGAACAAGAACCAAAATTCATTGGAATGAATATTGTACACTCTACAAAATAGAATGTTACCAGCATTGGAAATTGACTCTAGCTTGAAGATTTTTGACTTGTATAAAGTTAGCAAGCCCCCAGAGGCTCCATCAGAGTCTGTAGCCTCTCCGCTCATCATGTTACTAAACTCTATGTTTCTCAAAGAATCCTTTTTCATTTTTGTTTCTTGGATCATCAAAATATTTGGTTTATGGTCTCTAATCAAATTCCTAATAATATCCTGTTTATGGGAGCCATTTAGACCCCTAATATTCCATGAGATGACCTTGATTTTTTACTCTTGGAAAAGTCCTTCAGGGTGCTTTTGCACCAATTTGGAAAACACCTTCTAGTCTCCTCTTCTCTAGACTCCCTTTTTGATTTCCTACCTGCTTTGGTTGTAGAGCCCACATCTGGTTTGCAATTGCTCCTGGTCGCCATCAGAGAAGTCTTGGATAGATCTCTTATTTGATTCTTCCTAAGTATCTCTTCCTTCTTTCTGAACTTCAAGGATCTAGAAGCCTTATTAGCATTCCTTGGAGTGTTGTGAAGATCAACCCTTTGGTCTTGATCTTTTACCAAAACCTCCTTATTTCCTATTTTAGTCAGTGCATCTTTGGTGGAGACCAAGTTTTCTTCTATGTCCTAGAAGATGTTAATTTCCTTATTACCTCTTTCCTTGATCTCTTCCGTGGAGCTCAGAACCGGCTACTCCTCTCTAGGGGGAAGGTTCGAACCAACCTCTTGAAGACCTTTCTATGAGACACCCTTAACTTCCTCTTCTCTAGGCTTGAGGGTCCTTTCCTTGACTTGATCATCCCCTAACAACTAGGGTTTGGTTAAAGGTAGAGAGGAATTGGGTTTGAGTAACTCTCGTTCTTTACTTGTCTTTCCCTGAGGTTCTTGGTCTGTCCTCTTTGGGGCTTCTGTTGTATCTTGGGTCTCTGTACATAGGTCCTTCTGGCCTTGTGTAGTGGTCTTTTTTTCCAAACTTTCTTCATCCTCTATTGAGAAGAAGAAGGACAATTCTACTTTCTAGTCATCTTAGATTTTGGGAACTGAAATGCCTTATGACCAATTTTTAGATAGTGAAAACACCCAAAAGGAACACTTTCAAAGTCCAGTTGCTGGATATGGGTATGAAGTTTGGACTAAAAACAAACCACTTCAGGCATATCCTCCCCTTCCCTTACTCCAACGCAGATCCTCGCATAAGTCAACCTACTCTTTGAAGCAGTGATTGGGTCGATGGAGAGGAGCTCTCCAAAAGATCTGGACACTCCCTTGAAGACATCCTCATTCCAGAACTCCAATGGTAGCTCTGGGAGTCTGACCCATACCGGAGCTTGTTGGAGGAAAAATTTATTTAAGTCCAATTGGGATGACCATCTCTAAAGCACGAGGGTGGCCCTTCCAAATCTCCAGGGACTTTCACACAGAATGTCAGCCATGTCCTCTTGACAGGTGAACTCAAAAGAAAGAAAACCCTTAGCCATTACTGTGACAGAGACTTGACCTTTCAAGCTCCATTTTTTTAGAGTGTATGCCCAGACCACATCAATATTTGGTCTTGGGCCAAAAAAAATTTCGATGAGTGTGGAGGCCATAGAGGCAATGTTGTGATCAACAATCTTGTATGGAATAGCGATTGTGCAAGATCCCTTTTCCAGTCCTGACACAACCTTAACTAGAGGGAAAAATGATTTACTTGATGGCTTGACTCCAAAGAGTGAGGCCCAGCACTTTGGGAGAATCCCTAGAATGTCCTCACATGGGTCCCCATCTCTCGACTCCTCCCTGATGCCTAATTGGATCCCCTCCTGCATGCCTGGTGATCAAGGTCCACCTCCCTATGAATTCCTGCCAGTCTCCAAATTTGAAATTTGAACTCCCGCTCCCACGATTGAATTCCTAATTTAATTTTTACTCTTTTGAAGGCATGTAATATGGTAGAGTATTTTGATTTGGTCTAGCAATTCAAAATTGATCATGGTGCTTTAAAAGTTGGAGAATTTTCTATCAAATAAAATTTAAGAGATCAATTTTTTTCTCAGAGGGAAACTCCATATAAGAATTTAACCAATATCTTGAATTCTAAAGTATTTTTTTGGAATAGTCACTATATAGTGGGTTCAATGGTACGTGGTTGTATTCCACTTTATCATATAAGAGGTGTTGGTACAATGATAATGACTATATCTCTAATAAAATCCCTATCAACCATCTATACAAACATACATTTTAGTGTGATAGCAAGATCTACAAATTTTGTGAAGGGAGAAACACTTTTACAATGTTCATCCTCCTTAGAAATTATTAGTCTAACATTACTATATTCTTTTTATTTGTAGAGAATAAAGAGAAGATCTACATGGTTTGAGGATAGTGAACCACAGAGCAATGAATTCATATCGGCTTTGATAGTGGGAATGAAGGCGCAACTTATTGTACAAGTTTGTTTTTGTGTAGCTTTCTCCACTGTTGGACTTGCAAATGTTGGTTAGCATACTAGGGGCTAATTTATCTATATTTTAGAGGAGGAAGGAATTATTAAGGAGATGCAAAAGACTATAAAGGAACTAGGTGTGGAATATATTGCAAAATTTGTTGTAAGAGATGCCCAACAAATACTTCCCACTTACAAAAATATAGATTTTACTCTTATCAACTAAAAGATAGAAGACTATGGTCTTCCCCTAATGATTTTTATGACCTCAATGGGTTCATTGATGAAATGTAAAACCATATTAAACCACTTGTAGTCTCCTAAGAAATAACTACTTTTGATATTTAATATTATACACTATTACAACAGCAGTGCTAGTTACATGAGCTTATAGCCATCATCAAAAAGAAGAGAGCAAGACAAGATAATAGAATTCATCATAAGGATAAATATGATCAAATAGGTTTTTCTTTTAGGTCACTAAATCTTATCAGTTTCATGAGTTTATATCCATCAACAATAAGAAGATTGCAAAACAATAGAGAATAATCCATCATGAGGATGAATATGATCAAATTGGTTTTTCTTTCAGGTTGTTGAGTCTTATTAGTTGCATGAGTTTATATCCATCATCAGAAGAAAGAAAGCAAGATGAAAACATAATATTTCATCTAAATTTATAATATAACCAAATTTATTTTCATTATGGGTTGTTGAATCTTGCTCAATTGACCAAAGTTACAAGGTTGAATATTGCAGACAATCATTAGGATCGATGATCTTTTGGCAAGTGACTCTGCAAATTAGGGATTATATCAAATTTTGATTACAATTTGTTTAGTTCTAAAAAAAGTAAGGTACCCAATAATCTTAGGGATTATATCAAATTGAAGTTGGAATTAGTACGGTTCTATAGAAAATAAAGTGCCCAATATTCTCAACATTTCAATGGAGGGTTGGCCCAATCTGAAGTGTAGACTACTAATAGAAATGAAACTTCATACATATTATGGATTAGAATACATGGGATTCCATTAAAGTATTTTTGTTTCTTGACTAGAAAGGGATTCCATTCATCCCAAAACTCTCTTTCTTGATAACTTTCTCTTTTGAGATTGATTGTGTGATAGTTTTTTGCATTGACATTTTTTATCATTGTCTCTTTCTTTCTTGACATTACAAGTAAGAAAGCCAAAGTAGAGGTAACCTTGAGGGGAAAATTCCATAAGAGTAACATTTTTTTTTTTGAGAAGACCATTATGCATGAACAACAAGGACAAGTTAGAGGAAAGAGGGAAGATGGGGATGGGGAAAAGGAAGAAGTAATTGTTGGCATCTTTATGAACTTTGGTAATATTAGAAATGGATGTGAGGTTGAAGAGAAGAGTAAGATAAAAGTGGAAGAATTGGCTCCTATTTAAAATGAGAGAAAAGAAGAGGCATGCATTAAATTAGAGAAGAAATTGAAGGAAATTGTAATGGAGGATAAAGAAATTTTGGTGGATATTCAGGAGCTTCTCTTCTATTAATTTAGACTTAGCACTTGTACCTTCATCAAAATTGTTGACATGTTTTTCGCACATCTTTTTGGTTAGTCTATTTCCTAGATTGTTCATTGTTGGCCTCCATATCTGTTCATTTTCTTGTTTTTTTCAATGTTGTAATTCAAATAAAATAGAGCCTTTTGTGGCATCCAATATGGTAGGTTAGAGTTCTATCAAGCTTATGATTAGGATGGAGAGTCTATCCTTGATGGTTTTTTAAATAATATTAGCTTATCAACAAGGGGTGGATGATAAAAACATTTTACTAGAGTTGGCATGTCATACTCAAGTAAGTTGGATTCCACTCAAAATAATATTATACTTGTTTATGTTGTTTAGTGTGGAGCCTGATCAGTCCCCAAGTGGGAGATTGTTAGATTGTGGTGATTGATCAGGAAAGTACCGTACATACTTCATAAATAGTGGGGTACATGGTAGCCGACATATTATGGCCGACATATGGCCGACATGTTATAAACCTAAAGTAGTTTAATAATTGTATAAAAAGGGCTTAGGGTTGGGTATTTTTCATATGTGGTGATACGAAATTGGTTCTTGCAGTGGTATTGAGCTGTAAGGGATTACAGATTGTAATTAGGTTGTAATCACTGGATTGTACTAAGATCGAACTTGCTGTTTGGTGGACGTAGCCCAGGGATTGGGTGTACCACGTTAAATCTTGGTGCCTTGTGTTCATTTCTATGTGTTCTATTATTTTCTATTATTGGTTATATTTGCATGTAGTTTTTATTTCTGTCTGTGGTTTATCCTAACAAGTGGTATCAGAGCAAGGTTGTCTTTCAGTTATCCTCTGTAGGAAAGTCTCACGGTTAAGTGGGAGTCTCACAGTTGAGTAGGAGCGATGGAAGATGAGGGTAAGTTGAGGGTTGACAGGTTTAATGGGTAGAACTTCCAGTTATGGAAGATGCAAATGGAAGACTATCTATATCAGAAGGATTTATGGAAGCCGTTGGAAGGAAAAGCCAAGAATCAGGGAACTATGTCAGAGGCTGAATGGGATCTTTTGGACAGAAAGGCACTCAGAAGCATTCAGTTATGCTTGGCACCATTGGTGGCATTTAAGATTACAAAAGCAAAGACGACAGAAGATTTGATGAAAATCCTAGCGACACTATATGAAAAGCTCTCCGCTTCAAATAAGGTATTTCTCATGAAGCGTTTATTTAATATGAAAATGGCAGAAGGTGGATCTATTGCAGATCGTTTAAATGAGTTTAATACTATTACTAGTCAATTATCTTCTGTGGGTATCAATTTTGATGAAGAAATTAGGGCTCTCTTGATTTTGTGTTCTTTTCCTGAAAGCTGGAATGGCTTGGTAATGGCGGTGAGTAATTCTGTTCCTGGATCTAGTACCCTAAAATATGATGATATGATCGGTGTTATTTTAAGTGAGGAAACTCGTAGAAAATCTTCAGGTGGATCTACATCAGGAAGTGCTTTAAATGCACAAAGCAGGGGTAGAACAGCTGAAAGAGGAAGTAACTCTGGAAATCGTGGGAAATCAAGAGGAAAGTCAAAGGCGAGGAGGTCTCAATCGAGAGGACCAAATGATTGCTGGTACTGTGGGAAACCAGGGCACAAAAAGAAAGATTGTTGGACTCAAAAGAAAAATGAAGAAGATAAATCAAATGGAGACAAAGAGGCAAATGTGGTAAGTAACAAATCCGAAGAGGATGCTTTGCTTCTGTCTTTAGAGAGTGTTGATGATTCATGGGTTTTAGATTCTGGTGCTTCTTTTCATGCTACACCTCATAGAGGTTATTTCATTGATTACGTCCAAGGGGATTTTGGGCTTGTTTATTTGGGGGATAATGAACCCTGTCAGATTGTTGGAAAGGGAAAAATTAAGATTAAGTTGCAGAATGGGAATCATTGGCTACTACATGAGGTAAGACATGTTCCAAAACTAAGTAGAAATTTAATTTCAGCAGGGCAACTCGGTGATGAGGGTTGTGTAGTTACTTTTAATGATAAAAATTGGAAGGTTTCAAAAGCTTCCCTTGTAGTAGCAAAAGGTGTGAAAGTAGGCACCTTATATCTTTGTACAGGTCATATTGTTCCTTCTACTTTGATTGTTTCAGAGAAAAATGAATATTCAAGAACAATTACTGCAGTTGAGCAGGGAGAACAAATAGCTGTTGTAGATTCTGATACAGCGCTGTGGCACAATAGACTTGGGCACATGAGTGAGAAAGGTATGAAAGTACTTCATTCAAGGAAAGTTTTACCAGGTCTAAAATGTGTGAATATGGATTTCTGTGAAAGTTGTGTGTATGGAAAACAAAAGAGAGTGAGTTTTGTAAAGACAGGGAAGGAAAACGAAAAGGAGAAATTAGAGCTTGTGCATACAGATGTATGGGGACCAGCTGAGGTATCTTCCCTTGGTGGCTCTCATTATTATGTTACATTTATTGATGACGCAACTAGAAAAGTATGGGTTTATTTCCTTAGACAAAAATCTGATGTATTTCAAACTTTTAAGAAATGGAAATGCTTGGTTGAAAATGAGACTGGTAAGAAATTAAAATGTCTCAGATCTGATAATGGTGGTGAGTATTGTAGTCATGAATTTGAAGATTATTGCTCCACTAATGGTATTCGTAGACAAAAAATTGTTCCAAGGAATCCACAGGAAAATGGAGTGGCTGAACGCATGAACAGGACTATAATGGAGCGTGCAAGGAGCATGAGGTTGCATGCTAGGTTGCCCTTACACATGTGGGCGGAGGCTGTCAATACTGCAGTATATTTGATTAATAGAGGTCCCTCTACTCCTTTGGGCTGTGGTATTCCAGAGGAAGCATGGACTGGTAAGAAGGTGAGTTATTCTTTTCTCAAGACCTTCGGTTGTGAAGCTTTTGCTCATATAGACTCTGAAAATAGAACCAAGCTAGAAGCTAAATCAAAGAAATGTGTCTTTGTTGGATATGGCATTAATGAATTTGGCTATAGGCTTTGGGATTTTGAAAATCATAACATTATAAGAAGCCAGGATGTCATATTCAATGAAAAAGTGTTGTACAAGGATCTGTTGCAGCAACATGAGAAGAAAGAAGATGATTATGTAGTGCTAGATGATACTCCAAAAGCTAATGTTCTAGCCATTCCTCATGATGTGCAACAACTGCAACAACAAATACCACACACACCAGTGAATGTTAAATGGTCAACAAGGCCAATTAGACCTCCACAAAGGTTTTCTCCCTCTTTGTATTCTATTTTACTTACTGATGCTGGTGAACCTAAAAGTTATGATGAAGCTGTGCAGGTGGATACTAAGATTCAGTGGGAGTCTACAATGAAAGATGAAATGGACTCTTTGCTGAAAAATAAGACATGGGATTTGTGCCAGTTGCCTGTAGGTAAAAAGGCTTTACAGAATAAATGGGTTTATAGGTTGAAAGAAGAGGACAGAGGTAAGAAAAGATTTAAGGCCAGGTTAGTTGTAAAAGGATTTGCACAGAAAAAGGGAATTGATTTTGAGGAGATATTTTCTCTTGTTGTTAAAATGACTTCTATTTGTACTGTTTTAAGTCTTGTGGCTACTGAAGATTGGCATTTAGAGCAGATGGATGTTAAAATAGCCTTTCTTCATGGTGATTTGGATGAAGAAATATATATGGCTCAACCATAGGGTTTTGAGGTCAAAGGTAAGGAGAACTTAGTGTGCAAATTGAAGAAAAGTTTATATGGCTTGAAGCAAGCACCTCGGCAATGGTATCTTAAATTTGAAAGTTTAATGCATGAGCATGGATATAATAGGTGTCATTCAGATTACTGTGTTTATTTTAAGAGGTTGGATGATGATAGCTACATTATTTTATGTTTATATGTTGATGATATGCTTATAGCTGGGTCTAACATGGATCATATTAAGGGGCTGAAATGCCAATTAGCACATGCATTTGCTATGAAGGATTTGGCAGCAGCAAAACAAATCCTTGGTATGAAGATTTGTAGAGATAGGAAGAATAGAACATTGACGCTATCTCAAGCTGATTATGTTGAGAAGGTGTTGCAATGTTTCTCTATGGAGAATACTAAAGCTGTCAGCACACCTTTACCTGGTCATTTGAAATTGACTAAGGAGATGTGTCCCAAGACACAGGAAGAGGAGGATAAGATGTCCAAGGTACCATATGCTTCAGCTGTAGGAAGTTTGATGTATGCTATGGTATGCACTAGGCCAGATATTGCACATGCAGTGGGAGTCGTTAGCAGGTATATGAGTCATCCAGGATTTGAGCATTGGAATGCTATCAAGTGGATTCTCAGATATTTGAGAGGAACATCCAATAAGTGTTTACACTTTGGGGGCTCTACTACTGATTTATAGGGCTATGTTGACTCAGATTTGGCTGGGGATATTGATACCAGGCAGAGTACTACAGGTTATGTCTTTACTGTTGGTGGGGCAGCCGTGAGCTGGGTTTCTAGGCTACAGAAGATTAATGCTCTCTCCACTTCAGAGGCAGAGTATGTTGCTGCTACAGAGGAAGCCAAAGAGATGATATGGCTTCAGTTCTTCTTGGAAGAATTGGGACATCCTCAGAAGGATAATTATTTTTTCATAGATAGTCAGAGTGCCATTCATCTTGCTAAGAATTCAGCTCTACATTCTAAGACCAAACACATACAGTTGCGGTACCATTTCATTCGGTCAGTTTTGGAGGATGGACAGTTAAAGCTGGAGAAGATACATACCAATGAAAATCTAGCAGATATGTTGACAAAGGTTGTAACAAGGGAGAAGCTGAACTCCTCTTCAGCTTCAGTTGGTCTTTTAGACTAAATGTGAATAAAAGAACAATAGAGTCCAGGGTGGTTTGATCCCGTGGGAGCCCCATGTGGTAGTTGTATTGCTACAAGATCAGTCTCCAAGTGGGAGATTGTTGTTTAGTGTGGAGCTTGATTAGTCCCCAAGTGGGAGATTGTTAGATTGTGGTGACTGATTAGGAAAGTACCTTGTGTCCATTTCTGTGTGTTCTATTATTTTTTGTTATTGGTTATATTTGCATGTAGTTTTTATTTCTGTCTGTGGTTTATCCTAACAGTTTCCTATTATAAAATGAACTACCTATGGTACTTAAGATTGTTTTTAGTGTATATTTTGATTTTTTTAAAAATTATTTTATTTAAAAACTTCTAAAATAGATTTTATTTCATTTAAAGGTGATTTTTTTTAGTGATAAATAGTGTGTTTAATTTATTAATATAAATTTATATACAATTATTTGCTAAAAAAGGTAGGTGGATACATGACCATTTTTCATAGTTACACATGTAGTGTTTGGAAAGCTAAAATACAAAGGGAGCATCACCACAAATACGATTGGAAAGCATAAAGGAAAAAGGTTGGTTAAGTAACAAGACCAACACCAATGTCTAACAAACTTGGGCCTTTTTCATTTGGCTTCCTTGATACATCAACAAGATTAAGAGTGCTTTCAAGAAGTGACCTCCCCTCATCAACAATAGTTTTCTTTTATCTTTATTCTTTTGACAAAATGAGATTACCAATGCTAGCCTATGGAACCTTTTGGAAGAGATCACCATTGATGCATGCTAGAGGCCATTGGCTATATCAAGTTTCCTTAAAAGTTGATCTTGGTATAGAATACTTTTATCTTTTATGTCATTAGAAATTTTTTTTTTTGGAAAGATGTAAAAATTTCTAGCACTGGTTGTAGCTTGTTTCATGTTTTGTCTTTATTTTGTGTGTTTATATTTTCTACAAATTTTTATGTTATTAAGTCCTTTATAAAAGAGGCACATGTAAATATTTTGAGACAAGCAACAAAAAAAAGGTTTTTTTAACATAGCAAATTGAATTCCTTTTAAAGTTTATTATTGCGTCTACCCACTCACTAGTGGCCAACTACACATGACTACTGAAAAAAAGCCATCTATATTTTTTTATTCTTTTACACAAGGAGGAAGTCTTTGCATGAAATCAACATAATAAATCAGTGTTGGAAGTGGATTCACTCTAAGAGAGGGGATGAATCAAAGTTAACAAATAATATCTAACACTTTGTACATCTTTTAACAATTCACATGAAGGAGTCCTTTTACTTGACAATGTAGAGAAGACTTTTACAAGTTAATTGAATGACCATACCAAGGGTAATATTTCACTTTTCTTCATAGTATAAATTATGATTAGAAACATTAAAATTAAATGTCTACAAGCAAGACCTTAGAATAGTTTAAGAAAAGAAAGATAAAGATAAATATATTTAAAGTATCAGAGCATGCATATTCACCTAAAATGTAGCAAGGACATAAAAACACATAACATGGTTTTTGTGATGAGTAGAAAATCATCAAAACTTACCTAGTTTTGTTATGGGGAGAAACACCCCCCCTGCCCCCCCCAAAAAAAATCTATATCTTTATTGATTCAGTGACCGCCAAATCATTTGAATTTTTTTAACACCAATGACTACAAGGAGCACCAATCACTATCCCATATTATAACTAATACAATATCAAAATGCTACTGACCTCACAAATGTCTTGATACTTTTGCAATTGTAAGACCAATAGTAGTGTGTCAACTTCAGATATCAAATTGAATCTAACCCACATGTAGCCATTTGCATGCCTACACACCCTTCTATTGGTTCAAATTATTAGGAAAAGGAAAAAAATAAACATCAAATTTCTTTAGGGAAAATTATTAAGGAAATGAAACAAATAAACATCAAATTTCCCTTATGTCTCCTATTGATAAATTTTCATAGGTGGTTTTAAAGTAAAAAACTAAGAGAAAACAACACAACATCTCTTTCAACAAACATAATTAGAAAGAAAAACATCATCATAAGGTAAAAACTTAATAGTTTTACTTCTAGCATTCCAAGGTTAAGAGCTCCAACCAAGTTGTCGGGAGACCAATGAAAATGAAAGGGAGCCATTTTGAAATAATAGTTTTCTTTCTATGATATCGCTAGCTAAGATTTTAAGACAAGAGATGGTAGGCTTATAGAAGTATTGTTTGATTTTCATCAAGCTTGAGAAAGAGCTCCAATCCATGTGAAACATAGATTCAATAGATAAATTTTTGAAGGTAGCATAGATGTTACACAAGAATTAAAAAAAAAAATGTGATCATTATTAAAGAGACTACAAAAGGCATCATATCAAGGCTAAGCTTTTGATTCTACCATATTAACACCTTAAATCCTATATTGCACAGGACAAGATCTAAGATGTATCTAAAAAGTGCAACTCAATATTGTTGTACAGAGAGTTTCATGCAAAAAGATTGTGGCTTAGAAAAAAAGAAAAAGAATATATGTATTCATCTTGGGAGGAGAAATATCCACTAATTTTATTATTACTATATAAGCTTTAGCACAAGAGGAAATAAAATTAGGTCTTGTTACACTAGTTTGATAAAGAGAAATTTCAAGAAAAAAACCTAGAAATTTTTAATGGTTGATGGTGCTCACAAAATTTCCTAGCTCCTTCAACTGAGTACACTGGTTAAGACAAGAGATAGTGGTTCCAGAGAGCTCAGCAAACAAACATGAATGTGCACAAAGTAAAACTCGATTTTATTTTCTTTTTACATCCTATTTTATTAAAACCTAATTTGGTAGAAATTTTAACAAAATTAGGAAACCCTAATTTAGTCAAAAAAATTCCCAAATTGGGCAATTTTTTCTTTTCTTAAAGCATTCATCGGGCAAATTTTACATTGGTCAAAAATTACGGGGAAATATACTAGTGATGCTAAGAAATTTTTGAATCAAATGGATCAAACTTATACTAATCCAAGTCCGTGACATGTCATTCTAGTTGGAGTAGATTGATCCCATTAGAAAGTAGATTATTCTTAGGATAATAGGGTATCCTATGTTGGAGAAGTCGAAGGCTACCAAAACCCTAGGATGGGTAGAATTAGCAAAGCTAGA
Source organism: Cupressus sempervirens (assembly GCA_028749045.1). Lineage (NCBI taxonomy): Eukaryota > Viridiplantae > Streptophyta > Pinopsida > Cupressales > Cupressaceae > Cupressus > Cupressus sempervirens. The sequence goes on along the minus strand of CM053787.1, from coordinate 754,038,337 downwards.
CCTAGCTAAATGGGATGGAAGAGGTATGGAATTGAATAGTGTGAATGACATGGAGATCAAGTTTGGCATCTATATCATAGTCCAAAAAATCTACATTCAAGTTGTCAAAACAACATGTCATGTGAAGTAGTGGACCTGACATACAAGGTCATAAAGAAGAACCTATCCTTTGACCTATTTGTGCTTCAATGCATCCTAATAAGAAATAAAATTGAGAGCATTTAACCTATAAGAATAACTTATGCAAGTTTGGTTCACTCTTATTCTATTTATTCTTTTATGTACCTAAATTATTTCCTTCAAAAGGAAATGTAGTGTGGAGGAAGGACACCCCATTGCTGTATCAGATTAATAAATTCATAAATGATATGGGTGAGAACTTTGAAAGCATCATGGATGAATAATTTAATAATTTTAAGGAAATGATGCAAAGTAGGTTAGGATCCCTAAGTAGTAGGTAGATGATTATGAGTAGGATATTAACTTCCTAGCTGACTGTGATAGTGTTCATATAGAAGCAGTCTGACCTAGGATTACATGGGTAAAACCTCTGACATATGAGGTAAATATTGATGATACAAAAGATATTATTGAGGCTCTCATAAATGATCCTATGGACTCCAAGGCTACATATTTGGAACATATGAGGAAGCCAAGACAAGAATCTATGTCAAGATTAAGATTCCTCAAATTCTAAACAGAGGAAAGGAGAGGCTAGAAAACATAGGAAAGAAACTTGCAAAATTAGATTCACCTCTTGATCTCACTAGAGGAAAGGGTGATGATATAGAAGAGGAAGATGAAGAAGAAGAAGAAGAGGTAGAGGAATCTCCTAAGAAGAAGGTGAAGACCCCATCAAAACCTCCACCAAAGAGAACAACTAGGTCTACTTCTATGTTTGCTATGACCAAAGTTGGGAAGCAAAGAAAGAAATTAAAGCTTGCCGATGAAGATAATAATTATGATGAAGAAAGAAACCCAATAATCTCACTTAAGAAGCCACCATCTACCTTTGAACAAATAATGAAGATATTAAAATAAGGTAGTGGAATGACAGATTTCAAATATCCAAAATATGAAACAAGAAGCAAGGATGAGGAGAACTAGATTGATGATGCAATGGTTGACAATATGGAAAAATAGAAATATAAACCTTCTAAACTTAAAAGGAAAGATCCTAAAGACCTACTGAAGGTTTTCTCTTACCATTGGGTTCATGAATTGAAAATAGAGAAAGAAATTAGAGAGTAGACTTTGAGAAAAATAATGCCAAATCTCACTGACAAAGAAATCAAGGAGGCAATGATTAATCATGAAAGCATATAGAATCCAAGATTTAAAATTTAAAAAAAAATTTCCAATAAGATAGAAGATGTTGTGCAATCCACAACAAAAATGTTGAATAATTTTTTTAATGTCAAGGAAGAGACAAACCTACCAGAGATTTAGACAATTGAAGATTGTGATCTTGAGAAGATTGTTGTAGAGGTTATGCAATCTCTTCCTACCACTCCACCTAAGGTAGTATTTGAGACACAATCCATTGAGTTGAACCTAGTTCAACTAAGCTATGAAATGAAGACTATTACACCTTCACTGAGCTCTCTCCTAGAGGTAACTGAGCAACAAGCTCCCATAGTCTCAACCAAGTTGTAGTAGGACTTGGTTAACAAAGCCAAAGAGATGATACCTTCATCAGCTCTTAAGAGAAAAGGAAAAGAAAGGGTAGTTGATGACATAGATCTAGATGAAGAGATTGTGATCGCAAACTAGGACCAATCCAATCTATCTATAGAGAAAATAGATATTTTGAGAGAACTACGAAAGAAAATGGCCAAGCAACGAATTCTAAGGGTTGGAAGAGATAGAAGAAAAGTTCTAGAAGATGTCAAAGAAATATTTGTAGATGCTTTATCTATAGAGGTAAGTAAAAAATCCCCTATCATTGATCAATTAATTGATATTGTTCATAAGTTCAATGAGGACACTGATGGGCTGGAAAAACTCGTTGAGAAAGTTGAAAGGAAGTTTGAGAATAAAGTGCTAGAGAATGAGAAAAAAAAATAGCAATTGATCAAGTAGAACTATCTACTTTAATTACTTCATTAGAAATTGTTGTAAATAATGTTGTATCTTTATTTGCAAATTTGAGTGATTCCACTAACTTTACCATGGAAATTAAAAAGAAACTAACCAAGATTGACATGGGCTTAAAGTTAGTGTAAATCAATTGTCACTCAATCTAAGTTCTAGTTCCAATCAATTTGTAAAAACTAGATTCTTGACAGATCTTTATTCATAACTACTAAGGGAAGAAGCTAGAATAAGGGAAACATTAATTGATATACAAAGTGTGATACTTCCCCACATAGACACAATGAAGAAGAAAATGCATCATGCAAGGACACTAGTCAAGGATACAAATATGTCAGTTCTGAATCATATGTATGAGTTATCAACAGAGCTTTAGATTGATCTAAAAATTTTGAAGGTGCTACAAGATAACTAGGATAAGACTTTATCGATGATTTTGAAGGTACACCATGATTTTGTTTCTCATTTTATCATTACCTTGTAAATTTATTCTAGCATTTGTAACGAAAACAAAGGGGAAATTATATAAAAGGGGAAAGTACATAAAGGGGAAAAGGAAATGTACAAATTTATATACATGTAAAGGTAGATATGCATAGGAAGGAGAAAATATGAAAATATGTATAGCAAGGAAGATATTTAAATACAAAAAAATAAAAATAATTATGAAAAATAAAAAATGGAGCTTTCAATTCAAACCAAATTGTAGAGTCTTCAGTGCAAACTGAGGTACAACACATAGCATAATCAAAGGGGGAGTTTGAATGAAGAAATTTTTATTTTAGATCTTCTACATGATAATTATTTTTGATGCAGGAGCATCTAGAGGTATAAGGACAATCTTATGTCACCCAAAAAAATGTACCTAGACATAGTTTTTTGTTTCATGTGTTTTCATTTTTGGATACCCATTTGGGTCAAATAAAGGTTCCAACTCTCACAGTTCCACTATTAGTGTTCTGGGCTAGAGTATTTAAGCACCTTGGGATACATGTAAATGCCAGAAAAATAGGACTATGTAATTGAGCCATAATTATGGTGGATTAGAAGTTGTAAATTGGAGGGAGGATTATAATTGTAATTTAGAATATCTTAAATAGGAACATTCAAAGAGCTTGATTACAAATGAACATAAGCCTTCCTTAAATAGGCACTTACCACTTGATGGGGACACAACCCAAGAACAAAATGGACACAACAAGAAAGGAAAAATTTTATTAACTATGAAAATATGCTATTACACTTAGTGTAGAGAAACAAACTCCAAAACATGCCCTATGGGCTTATAGTAGCATAAATCTGGAGATAATTTCTTCTCCCAGTACCTTCTCTCAAACTCCACTCTGAACTGCCTTTTAAAATGCCAAAAATGTCCTTAAATATACCCCAAAGGGTTAAGGATTAGGAATACATTCTAGAAAGTGCTAGTTGGCATCCACCAACCAAAAAGAAGGCTCTAGAAGTCGCATTAGAAGTTGGCGCAAAACTAGAATAATCTAGAAATAATAATCAAACTTTCAGGAGGCATAACTTTTGAATTGTAGGTCTAATTGTCAAACCGTTTACATTTTCAAAAAGCTCTCGAAGTACTCTATAGCCCTATGGACTAGCTTCACTCGTACCCCATTTTTTGGCCCTGTATGAGGTCATTTAATGCCCTAAACATGACTTTGAAGCATTCTTAGGAGGTCTCCCAAAACTAAAAAATTGTGATTACTTTCAAACCGTGCAGCCTTTTGACCTGATTCTTTTTTTAGAATATTCTAAATTAAAATTTTAATCCTCTCTCTAATTTACACCTTCTAATTGACCATAATTATGGCTCAATTACATAGTCCTATTTTTCTGACATTTACATGTATCCCAAGGTGCTTAAATACTCTAGCCCAGAACACTGATAGTGGAACTACGAGAGTTGGAACCTTTATTTGACCCAAATGGGCATCTAGAAATGAAAACACATAAAAAAAAAAACTATGTCTAGGTGCATTTTTTGGGTGATACAAGATTCTAATTATACCTCTGGATGCTCCTGCATCAGACACCCAGGGTAGATTGAAAAGTTACCTTATCACTTTATGGATGGTAGAGGAAATCCCAAATGGGAACCTTAGCTACTGATATACAAGTTGAAACCTGAATTGGTAAGCCTTTCCACTTAACCAAATACTCTTCATACTGCCTATTTTTGGTACTCCTGCCCACACGATGATCCAGAATGTCTTCTATCTCATCCTTCTTAGAAGCAGGAATTGGACGTGGCTCTAGCATCAACCCCTCATCTGCACCATCATCATGATACTTTGTTTAGCCTGTAATGTTGAAGATAGGAGAAATGTGAATTCCATCAGGTAACTCCACCTCATATGCATTTCCTGAGTCATGGTTTCTTCAAAATTTTGCAGGGGCCAAATTTCTTCATCTTTAGCTTGTTGTACATACCTACTAGAAATCTTTCCTTTCTTAAGTGTACCATGACTAGATCCCCTACTTGGAACTCCTTATGTCTTCTCCTTTGATCAGCCCTAGCTTTATACTATTGATTCATCTTGATAATGTGTGCCTAGACTTCCTCATGTTGGTGCTTGATATGTCCAGCAAACTCTTCTGCTTCAACACTTGGCCTCTCCCCTTGCTCCATGTTCCTCAATTCTAGTCCAGTCCTTGGGCTACTTCCATATACAATTTGGAATGGTGATTTACTAGTACTCCTATTTATAGAGTTATTGTAAGCAAATTACGCTTGTGGTAGAATCAAATCCCATCCTTTGGGCTTATCCCCAACAAAACATCTCAACAAATTGCCCAAACTTATGTTTACCACTTCTATCTGGCCATCAGTCTATGGATGATGTGTGGAACTAAATTTCAAGTCTGTTCTCAACTTCTTCCACAATGTTCTCCAAAAATACCCCACAAATTTAGTGTCTCTATCAAAAACTATACTCTTTGGGAGGTCATGTACTCTTACCACCTCTCTGAAAAACAAGTCTGCAATATGGACAGAATCATGAGTTTTATGGCATGAAATGAAATGTGCCATTTTGGAGAACCTATCAACCACCACAAATATTGAGTCATTACCCCTTTGTTTCATCAGCAATCCAAGAACAAAATCCATACTTATGTCCTCCCATGGCTTTGATGGAACAAGTAATGGCTGATAAAGTCTAGTATTGTGACTAAATCCCTTGGTCACTTGACAAATCTGACAACTCTGTACAAACTTTTTCACATCTTGTGAAATCTAAGGCCAAAAATAATGTTCTATAACAATGGCAATGGTCTTATCTCGAGCAAAATGTCTTGCCATGCCTCCACTATGTTTCTCCTTAATTAGATTTGCCCTCATGGAACTCCTTGGAATACACAATTGAATACCCTTGAACAACATACCATCCTAAATTAGATAGTCTATCCACTTAGTTCTGTTTATAGCAACAGGTTCTTTATAAGCTTTCCATGCTTTAGCAAAATCAGGATCCTTAGGGTACAAATTCTTGAGTTCAGCAAACCCAACTACTTCAACCTACATTATTGTAAGCAACAATTGTCTCCTACTTAATGCATCTGCAACCCTATTACATTTTCCAACTCTATGCTTCAACACAAATGTATAGCTCTGCAAGAACTCTACCCACCTCATATGCCTCTAATTCAATTTACCTTGGCTATTTAGATACTATAATGCCTGGTGATCAGTATATAAAACAAATTCCTTTGGCAATAAATAATGCCTCCATTTCTTTAAGGCCTGAACTATTGCATAGAACTACTGATCATAAACAAAATACTTCTTTTTTGCATCATTCAATTTTTCACTAAAATATGCAATAGTCTTACCTTCTTGGCTTAATATAGCTCCAATAACACTGCCACTAGCATCATAATCCACCTAGAACACCTTTCTAAAATCCTTAATTGCCAACACTAGTTGTTCTATCATCTTCTTCTTTAGCAATTCAAAACTTCTCATAGCTGCCGCAGTCCATTTGAACTCTTTTCTATCCCCTCTTATTGTGTCAGTTAGGGGTGCACATATGCCAATAAATTTTTTAATGAACTTCCTATAAAAACTAACCAGACCATGAAATGATCTCACCTCAGTAGTAGACCTTGGAGTAGGCCATTCCAAGATGTCTTTTACTTCTCTGGATCCATTTTAAAACCTTTAGGTGATATAGCAAACCCCAAGATATGACAAACCCAAAGGGAGTTAGTCTACTTGGGGTTTTTTATATCACCTGAAGGTCTAAAAATGGATCCAAAGAAGGTAAAATCTATCTTGGAATGGCCTACTCCAAGGTCTACTACTGAGGTGAGATCATTTCATGGTTTGGTTAGTTTTTACAGGAAGTTCATTAAAAAATTTAGTGGCATATGTGCACCCCTGACTGACACAATAAGAGGGGATAGAAAAGAGTTCAAATGGACTACAAAAGTTGTGAGAAGTTTTGAATTGTTGAAGAAGAAGGTGACAGAACAACTAGTGTTGGCACTTCCAGATTTTAAAAAGTTGTTCCAGGTGGATTATGATGCTAGTGGTAGTGCTATTGGAGTTGTATTAAGCCAAGCAGGTAAGCCTATTGCACATTTTAGTGAAAAATTGAATGATGTGAAAAAGAAATATTATGTTTATGATCAAGATTTCTATGTGATAGTTTAGGCCTTAAGGAAATGGAGGCATTATTTATTGCCAAAGGAATTTGTTTTATATACTGATCACCAGGCATTATAGTATCTAACTAGCCAAGGTAAATTGAATCAAAGGCATATGAAGTGGGTTGAGTTCTTGTAGAATTATACATTTGTGTTGAAGCATAGAAGTGGAAAATCTAACAGGGTTGCAAATGCATTAAGTAGGAGACAATTGTTGCTTACAGTAATGCAAGTTGAAGTAGTTGGGTTTGCTGAACTCAAGAATCTGTACCCTGAGGATCTTGATTTTTATAAGGCATGGAAAGCTTGTAAAGAACCTGTTGTTGTAGACAGAACTAAGTGGTTAGACTATCTAATTCAGGATGGTATGTTGTTCAAGGGAAATCAATTATGTATTCCAAGGAGTTCCATGAGGGAAAATTTGATTAAGGAGAAACACAGTGGAGGGATGGCAGGACATTTTGGTCGAGATAAGACCATTTCCATTCTTAGAGAACATTATTTTTTGCCTCAAATTTCATAGGATGTGAAGAATTTTGTACAGAGTTGTCAGATTTGTCAAGTGGCCAAGGGATTTAGTCACAATACTAGACTTTATCAGCCATTGCCTATTCCATCAAAGTCATGGGAGGACATAAGTATGGATTTTGTTCTTGGATTGTTGAGGAGACAAAGGGATAATGACTCAATATTTTTGGTGGTTGATAGGTTCTCCAAAATAGCACATTTCATTCCATGCCATAAAACTCATGACGTTGTCCATATTGCAGACTTGTTTTTCAGAGAGGTGGTAAGACTACATGGCCTCCCAAAGAGTATAGTTTCTGATAGAGATAGTAAATTTGTGGGGTATTTATAGAAAATATTGTGGAAGAAGTTGAGAATGAACTTGAAATTTAGTTCCACACATCATCTGTAGACTGGTGACTAGACAGAAGTGGTAAACAGAAGTTTGGGCAATTTGCTGAGATGTTTAGTTGGGGATAAGCCCAAAGGATGGGATTTGATTCTACCACAAGCAAAAATTGCTTACAATAACTCTATAAATAGGAGTACTGGTAAATAACCATTCCAAATTGTATATGGAAGTAGCCCAAGGACTACACCAAAATTGAGGAAGATGGAGCAAGGGGAGAGGACAAGTGCTAAAGCAGAAGAGTTTGCTGAACATATCAAGTGCAAAAATGATGAAGTCCAGGCAGACATTATCAAGATGAATCAATAGTATAAAGCTAGGGCTGATCAAAGGAGAAGACATAAGGAGTTCTAAGTAGGGGATCTAGTCATGGTACACTTAAGAAAGGAGAGATTTCTAGTAGGTATTTACACCAAGCTGAAGATGAAGAAATTTGGCCCCTGTAAAATTTTGAAGAAACATGACTCAGGAAATGCATATGATTTGGAGTTACGAGATGGAATTCACATTTCTCCTATCTTCAACATTGCAGACTTAACAGAGTATCATGATGATGGTGCAAATGAGGGGTTGACGTTAGAACCATGTCCAATTCCTGCTTCTAAGAAGGAGGAGATAGAAGATATTCTAGATCATCGCGTGGGCAGAAGTACCAAAAATAGTTAGTATGAAGAGTATCTAGTTAAGTGGAAAGGCCGACCGATCGAGGACTCAACTTGGATATCAGCAACTGAGGTTTCCCATTTGGGATTTTTTCTACCATCCATAAAGTGACAGGTTCACTTTTCAATCTACCATGGGTGTCTGATGTAGGAGCATCCAGAGGTATAAGGGCAATCCTATGTCATCCAAAAAAATGTACCTAGACATAGTTTTTTGTTTATGTGTTTTCATTTTTGGATACCCATTTGGGTCAAATAAAGGTTTCAACTCTCATAATTCCACTATCAGTGTTCTGAACTAGAGTATTTAAGCACCTTGGGATACATGTAAATACTAGAAAAATAGGACTATGTATTTGAGCCATAATTATGGTGGATTATAAGGTGTAAATTGGAGGGAGGATTAAAATTGTAATTTAGAATATTTCAAAAAAAGAATCAGGTCAAAAGGCTGCACGGTTTGAAAGTGATCGCAGTTTTTCAATTTTTGGAGACCTCCTAGGAATGCTTCAAAGATAGGTTCAGGGAATTAAATGACCTTGCATAGGGCCAAAAAATGGGGTATGATAAAAGCTCCTCCATATGGCTATAGAGTGCTTTGAGATCTTTCTAGAAATGTAAACGGTTCGTCAATCAGAGCTACAATTCAAAAGTTATGCCTCCCGAAAGTTCGGTTACCATTTCTGGATTCTTCTAGTTTTGCGCCGACTTCTAACATGACTTTTGGAGCCTTCTATTTGGTTGGTGGATGCCAACTAGCACTTTCTAGAATGTATTCCTAATCCCTAACCCTTTGGTTTCTATTTGAGGACATTTCTTGCATTGTAAAAGGTAGTTCGGAGTGGAGTTTGAGAGAAGGTATTGGGAGAAGAAATTATCTCTAGATTTATGCTATTGTAAGCCCATAGGGCATGTTTTGGAGTCTGTTTCTCTGCACTAAGTGTAATAGCATATTCTCATAGTTAATAAAATTTTCCCTTTCCTGTTGTGTCCATTATGTGCTTTGGTTGTGTCCCCATCAATTTGTGTCCCTAATTCCAAAGGGGAGATTGTTAATCTCATTGCAAGATATATTGTTAGTTAGTGTCAAAACACTTAGTCATAATGGAAAGAAAGCAATAACTAAATTACCAATCTACAATGATAACAAAGCTCACAAAGGAACTTAGCCAACAATGTTAATCTCACTAAAAGTAATCATTTTAAACTGGGTTGTAGTGTTAATTCATTTGATAGTGGCCATCGAGTTGAAGTGTTAACCAAGTTGACAATCCTATCGAGCTCTAGTGAGAACCAAGTTAGAAGAGTATTCCAAGATAATAATCAAGATGGTAGAGTAGTACAAACTAAGACAAAAGTATCTACCAAGTGATCAATATGAACTGAGAATCCAATATCAATCTAGTGCCAGAGTTAGCCAAGGTGATGGTGTCTCTTGAGTATGTTTAGCATCACCCGAGTAAGTCACCAGAGCCAAGTTACAAAACTGAGCCAACTTTGTAATTATTTTTGGATTTTTTTAATATTTTAGCCAACCTATAATATAGAATCAAAATATCATTGTTTGTTTATCCAAAATAGAATTGTAATATCATTGTATCATGTGTTAAACAAAAGAAAACATGAAAGAGTAGAATATCTAGAAGGCTACAAGAAGCATAAGGAAAGAAAGAGACTCATCTATCATTGTCAAGTGATCAGTTTAATTCAAAGGATCTTCATTGCCAATCAGAGTTTCATTTCAAAGATCAATCAACTAATTCATCCTAATAGGTGCGTCAATCCCAAATCCTTTAATTGGGTGAACCTGAAAATCCTTTGGAGAAACTCCTAATAGAGTACATACTTAATTGTATTGTTTAAATTATTTTCACAAGGTGGATCTAATAGTACTTATTACTCTTAACCAAGTAGATCACCAAAAGTGATCAATTGTAATCCTTAATAGGCCAACTTTATTACTGCAGGAGTGAAACATTGTGGGTATCATCCACACCCAAGTTTTACCTTCTACTTGGAGGGTTTCTAGGTTACCAAATATTGTGTTATAGTGTTTTTACTTTACTTCATTATGTTTCTTTCATGCAAATTGGTTAGATAATTTAACAAAGTGGCATAAGAGGAAGAATTTTAAGTGGTGTCTGATCTAGCCCCACGCCCCCCACCCCCCACCCCTTTCTTAGTTACCTAGCTTGGATTACATTTCCAACAAATACATGATGAAATATTTTTGATAGGAGACCATATAACCATGATACCCAAATAATTGATTCATAAGGTGACTTGATTAATTAATACAAGTACTATTCTAGTATCAATTCAAATTGTCAAGAAAGAAGTTGACAAAGAGTAAATAGGATAAGAGCTTGAAATGACTCTTCCAAACATTAGACAAAAAAATATAAGTTTGATATAAAAAATTATTCAATATGAGATAAAATATATATCAAGGAACAACTTTGTTGCAGTATGTTTTATTCATATAGAATACAAGATGGTAGTTATTAGAAATAGATTTGATGTTTGCAAGAGTTAAAGGAAATAACTAGCTGAGAAAATTAAGGGGATCAAGCATGAAAAATACTGGTGCAACCATTTAGACTTGGATCAATGCATATGTATTTATTCTTGCATTTCATGTACAATTCTCCCAATATGAAATATTCAAAATTGATAAATGTTAAATGTACCATGGAACTCATTACTAGTTCTAACACTTTCCAACACAATTTAATGATAATAACAAATATCTTTGACATGGTAAAAGGAATCCAAATTGAGATGCAACAAAGGCATACAATATCAAGGAAAGTTGCATAAACTATGTTGAGTCCATTTTCTTTGTAGTTGACATAGATTATATAGGTATGGAGGAGATAGAAGGAAGGAAAATTTTATGCATCCAATGGGATATGAGGTGATACAGAGGATTCCTAAGGGATATGCTAAAGTTATGTTAGAATGGGACAAAGAACCAACTTGTGAAATATGAAACTCATATCAAGAAAAATCTAGTACAATAAGACAATAATTATATAATGGGATAAGGAAGAGGATGGCAGAGAAAATTGTTTAAAAAATATCTTTAGAAGGTGGGTTTAGTAAAGAAGAATAGAAAGATGTCAAAATAAAGAAAAGTGAACTCCATCTTAAATGCAATATTGAGGGATGAAGAAGTGAAAAAGTCTAGAAATCTACTACAAAGGGTAATAGAAAATAAGTGCAACAATAATAGACTCTAAAATTGAAGGTAAGGTTGAGATCATAAAAGAGTAGGTTGTACATTATGTTTTTACAACACCTAACTAGTCTACAAAAGGGAAAGATCAATATGAAGCTAAGAAATCAATGAGGAAAAGGCAAAACCTTAGGGTCCTATTTTCAAGAAACCAAAGCTTGCTATAAAGAAGAAAAACACAATTGATAATGAAAATAAGAAAGAAGAAACTGAAGATGCAAAATCTAAAGTAAAACATGGAGTTGTATAGGAACAAAAGACACAAGAGATGTATTTGGAAGAAAGAATAATAAAGTGGAAACCGTATTTAAATAAAGTTACCACTATAATTGAACATGATAGAAATCTAGATCTAGTGAGAAATTTTTTTTGGAGGAATTGTGAGGATCAACAAATAATTTTGAAATATTTCATCATGTTTTATTTACTGAAGTTTAATAATAATACAGTAGAACTACAAGGTGGTGTACTAGATCATCTATTTGATATATTAGAATCTAGAGAAGACTTTGAGAAATATAAACATAAGATATAGTAGGAAAAAAATGTACAATAATTAATTATGATACAATATATGATTTTGTTGATAATGTCAAGCTTATATTCACAACATATATGAGGATTGTTAAACTTATGGTAGCTCTATATGAAGAAGTACAAGTTCAAATATAAAGAACACTTCTTGAGGTATTGAAGGATCCAAATTCAATGAAGTCTACACCAAGAAGAAATTAGTTGGGATATATATTAATGAGCCTAAAATTTTAGAAGGTAATGACAAGGAAATGGAATAGTTTGTGAGAACAATATATTAACCTAAATTTTACATAAATGGTGCACCCAAATCACTTGATGCAACCCCTGCAAAGGATGAGAGGAACCAAGAAAATAAAATGGATGACATTGGTAATTTAGGAGAGATTAAAATTATTATTTTAGAGTCCAATGTATTATTTTAAAATCCATAAATAACAACAAAATATAGTAGAAATCCATGAATAATAAACTCAAATTAGATGAGGAAGAACATAAGCAAGCTGAGGAAAAAGAGGAAACCAAACAAGATATGAAAACAGACCAAAAATATTTTAATGTATATCATACTACATTTTCATCTTTCAAAAATGAGGAGAGATCTACACATCCTATGATTGATGCTCCTACTAAGACATTTAAACAAGAAAACATCATTGATCAGACGAAAGAAGAGGAAACACAAGAAGACATTCTAACCACTATTGTTGGGAAGAGACTAATTTTTCTAACTTCAAGAACACCAATTGTAATTCAAACATTGTTCGGAAGTATAATTGTGGTAGACAACCTTAATAAGTTGGCCACAAAAGTTTTAGATGAGAAAAATTTCATGGAAATTTCAACATTTTCATTTTCCAAACAAAGAGAAAGGTCTAGAAAGAAGTGGGTAAAAGTACAAACATGTGTCAGCCTTTTATTAAGGAAAAGGCTAACATCACAAAAAGTGTTAAATTTCAACAATGTAAAATTCATATTTCTATTTTCAATTTTAAATTGGTGTAAAATAATGAAATGTGTATAAAAGGATAAACTTTATGTATGTTATTTTTTTTTTAAATTAAAAAAATAAAAGTAGTATGACTTATTATATTTTCCAATGACCTTTTTTTATAGTGTTAAAAATTAAGCAAATTAGGGGTTATAGTTCTCACCATAGAAATAACTATAAATAAATGTTTTTTCATCTAAATATGATGTATGTTGTTGATGACATATGTACCTAGAACTATCAAAAAGAAATTTTCAAATATATTGTATATTTTTTATTTTATAGCTATTCAAAGTTAAACATTTTGTAATTTGACAATTTTTTGTTCCCACTATCATTTCCCTAGTAAATCTATGTTAACAATTAGAAATTTTATATATTATTGAAGAGAACTCTCTCCTCTAGAACAATTCATCATTTTAAATTTTTTTTCAATATGATCTACTATTTTTTTTTATTTTTCTAAATGTGCATCATCTTTAATGTTGAAATACCTAGTTGCATTATTTACAATTATTATAATCAACATTGTGTCACCTATAAAAAAGAATTTATATTGGCATAATTCTGACTACAATTTCTATACAAAGGTATTTTTTTTTTTTTTTGAAACCCTAATTGTGATTATGGAATTGGGCTTTGAAGCGTTAAGTTATTTAGAATTGAAAAAAAAAAACATGAAAGTGTATGTCACATTAGATGATACATAGGCAATTCTGGTTGGATCCAATCTAGCTGGACCAAATTTGGCTAGATCAAATTTGGCCAGATCTGTATGACCCAAAACTCATCCATACGAGGTCATAGACCCAAAAATCATCCAGACGAGATCACATACACAAGCCCAAGCTTAAAATATTTAACTTCTTTAAAGAATAAAATAGGTTTTTTATTTTAAAGGTTGTTTTTTTTTTTTTTTTTTTGTTATATTTGATTCCATAAAATAGGTTTTTTAAAATTTATAAGGTAAATTTTTTTTTTTTAAATTATTATATTTATTTCAAAAAATAGGTTTTTTTTATTTTAAAGGTAAAGTTTTATTTTTTAAATTGTTATATTTAATTCATATTAGCATTTGTAGTACTAAAAATATTTGGAAATTAGATTTTTAAAGTTATTCTTTTATTGAAATCAAATAATTAAATTTATTGTTTATTTAAAATTTATTAATTAATTTGATTTAAATAAATTAATAGAATGAATTTAGGTATTTTAAAATATTATGAAAACTATTAAAATTATTAAATAGCTAGATTATTTAATTTATTTAATGTATTTAATAAATTGTTTAATCTAAATTTAGCAATGTTTTAATGCAACTACTTGTCTTAAGATTTTGTAGTGTTACAGATAGTCAAATATAATAAGCTTCTTTTTTTCTAAATTGTATATGATCTACTAGCATTTATTTAATTTAATTTTGAAGTCTTTTGTATACAGATGATATCAAGCTATCTATTCAAGTTTTTGTGCAATGGGGAATAAAGTGCAAAAAGAAAAAAGATATGATCCAGTCAAACATGACCAAAAGAAAGGACTAAAAAAACATAATATAGAGCCACCAATTGAAGATCCATTGATTGAAGTTGAAGAAAATCATGCTAAAGTTCCATGAAGTAGTAGGACATTTAGAAAATATAGTTTATGGTTGGAAATTTTGGTCGAGATGGATGATAACTCTCATTTTAGAGAAATTGAATTGTCTAAACACATGATTCTTGAAAATACAATTAAGCTACGTCTAAAAAATATGTGGGAGGAATTTTTTGAAAATAAATCTTGGACTGGTAAAGTACAATTATTTGTTAGATTATTTGGCAAAAGAGAAATGAGTCATATACTAGAGTTGGTAGGTGTGAACAATAAGAAAAACTTAATATATAATGTGAAGGCAATAATAGTTTAAAATTTGAGAGATACATTAAATGATATTGATAACAGAAGTCAAGTTGCTAATTTAAAGGTGTTGCATGGAGAGCATTGATGACTATGATTATAAAAAAGGACTTGTCACAAAAAACCCAAGTTTGAGAAATTTATGAACTGCTCAATCTATTTAGAAGAAGTGTTCAAGGATACATAAAAAAGAGAAATTTTCTTGATGAGAACATTGAAATGAACTAGGTTAATATTTGTCAACTTCCTCAAAAGGATATAATTTTTGAAGATGTTAGAAGATAGGTTATTGAATATTGGACCAACCAGTCATGCGTTTCTTCCAATAGAAGAGACACTATGCAGATCAAAGATGAAGAGATAGGTATGAAAATAACACATCCAAAACACTTTGTAGACACAACACAAAGTGAATTGTTTGATAAAAAAGGAAATTTCAAATGCAAATTTTTTTCCAAAGAATGTTTGAGAGGTTGTATCCATGTTTTGTACACATAAATAAGGTACATAAAACTTTGTGTTCTTGAAATCATGTTGAGTTTCATCTTTATTCACAATCTTTTAGAAAAACTATGGAAACTCTCGAGACGGATGTGATAATACCTAGAATCACAATGCTTGTAAAGTATTTTTTATATGGTAATGCTGAAGATTTAGATGAATTCAATATACAATGCATAAAAAATCCATGTACAAATTGTGGAGAGTTGAAAAAATTTCCATATGAAATGAACAATATTGATGCTTCAACACTAGTTGTCTGGAATAGATTTGAGTATGAGATATATCAAACAAGGAATGGAGAAGAATAAAAAAATTGCTTTGAAGGAGACAAATTTTATAAATGGTGAGTTTATGGATAAATTTAGAACTATCATTTATCAACACATCCAACATTGTCATGGTGCAAGATGGCAAGCGAAACAGTTTTGAGATTCAAAAAACTAAATTTTCACTAGCATGTATTATATCAATTGTAGACTTCTCTAAAAACTATACTTTATCCCCTCAATCTTAAATTCAATCTAAATATTATCACTCATATCAAATTGCAATTTTTATACAAGTTTCCTATACACATGCATAATTTTAGGTGGATGGGGTAGAAAGTATCGATCCAGATGAATATGTTATCATCGAGGAGGTCTATTTTTATCTTAGTGATGATAAGGTTCATGATAGGATCTACATAGCTCAATTTTTTAGAATGTTCTATGATGATTTCATGAATTGTGAGATAAATGCTTCAGAAAATTGGATTTGGTCTAATGTGTGTGCTGGTGTAAGGAAACTTGCAGCAAAGAATATAATCATTTCCACATAACTCATAATTGATCTGAAATAAACATGCAATTAAAATCCATGTGCAAGAAAATAGAAAACATACCCAAAAAAATGTGACAAAAGATATACCCTAGGAAACCTTCATTGAGGGAAAAAAAAAATCCAACCTGCTAAAGCATCCATCTCATGTATTATTTAGCAAAAATATGACTGTAATCCAACCATGGAAACCATCAAATCCATAGTCACAAATAAGCAATCATTGAACAAGTATGAATCCACACATCCCATGCCATGCTTCTGACCTTCACTAATGCTCCCTTGAATAACCTATCAAGCCTTGTCCCACTCGACTCTTTCAATTTTTTCCTTCTACCTTCACGAATAAAAAACTACCCTTGTAGCTAATTATATAGTAGCAAGTCCCACAAAACCACCAAGTGGTATTACATAAACCATGTACTACCTAACCCATTGACCCCACAATAATATTGGAAATTTAATTATTTTCTCTAATATTAAATAATTACATGAAATATTATCACAATGTTACAATACAACTCATCAAGTATATCCCATGTAAATCTTTACATGTTGCATGTCCATCTAGGTGCAACATTACATAATAAGATAGAATAATACAATATAACAATGTTATGTAATTTGTGCAACACCCATTATCTCAACAATCTTCCAATTTTTGTATACATTGCATAGGGTCAATCTATAGCAACATAAATGAACAAGGGAACAATCCGTCCCAACACATCCACCATCATGAATCAAAGTACATGAAGTGCTACATCCTAGTACCTACAAAAAAACTGAAGTATCTAGCATCTTAAACATGAATGATCTCCCCTCCTATTATTCCACTACCACTAAACATATAAAGAAGCCATCCAAAGAGAAAGCCACCCAACCTATCACATCAAAAGATCATAAGATCCTATACCAACTAAAATACCAAGCACAAAACCCTAATCCAAAGGTATATACATGTATCTGTAGTTGTCAAAATATCCATAGTTGGAATAACACCCACAAGAAGTGCCAAACTCATCAAACTATCCATACCTCCAAAGGTATACCAAGTGAATCTCACATGATAAATATATCCAGTATGTAACCTGCAATCACAAGCCTCAAGAGCAATAACTACCACATATATATGAAGGAGCTCCCACTATAAAATATAATGTCAAATATATAACCAATAGACTCACAACATCTCAAAGAAGTGAGTCGATGTAGTCTCAAGGACATTCACAACACATAAACCAATAAGCTATAAGAACAAATCTCATAAAAAATCTCCAACAGCCTCTAAAGCTCTCCACTACCAACAAAGGAAAGAGATAAAGGAATAACCATGTCATCTCTTAGATGACATATATGAGCATAAACTAGTGATCACAATCTCTAACCAATCTCAAATCCAATGGAAGAAAAAATTGAACATCCAAGAAGATAACTAAGACCAAAGAGAAACCATGAAAATCTAAACCTGTATCATGTCCTTTTACACACACCTCTATATGTAAATTTTGCAAGTATGATCTCCTCCATAAAACCCCAACCAAGAAGCCACAACTACACCTAAACCATACCATATAACTAATTATGGATGTAAGCCTCTCACAAGAAGATCAAAGTCATAAACCATTCCTAATCCAAGGAATATGCCCAATATAAAACCATCTCTCAAACTTAATTAACATAACAACATATGCAAATTGTGATAACCAATGCTAAACAATCTCTCAAATAAACCCTACAAAACTAACTCATGTATCGTAGCTCAAGATCCATATCCATGAAATGCAAGCATAAACATAATACATCTGATAGAAACAATGGGGTATAACTCTCAAGTAGAAAACTATCGAGTAGACTAAGAGTGGGGAATGAGAATGCTCATCAAGCTATCCAAGTCTTTAACCAAGACTCATCTAAGAACAATCTCTTCTCAATTTCATATTAGGTAAATACCCATTAGACTTTCTATTGAAACCAAATAATTATCCTAGCAAATAACTCTCTAATCCAAGAGAAATCAGCATCAGCACTATCTCTAAGTATCCATGAGAACCTATAACCAATCAATCCATGCCAACTCCAAATGCAACATAGCAATATCACGAAGTATCCAACTTATTATCAATATACTCAATACCAAGAAACTAAGCCAAGATCATTGTCAAAGGTCCAACCATGTCCTTAGGAACATGAACATGACAACATAATCTAACCATCTCAACCAAAGAGAAAACATGCTCTATATGAACATACTATAACATGTCAAAACTCTAAACATGTATCAAGAGTATACGATGACATAAAAATAAAACCATCCTAACACCAAGGATAACATGCCAAATGAAAGTATAAACCATATCTTTACTAGAAACCCCATTAGTTCTCAAGATGTAACCATATCTCCACACACCATGAAGATAATGAAGAACCCTGTAAGTCCTCAAGATCTAACCACCTTCACAAACCATGAAGATATCAAGTGTACCATGCAAATGTAAAAGATTCTTTTGTAGAAATAGGATCTAATACAAATCTCCAACATCTGAAAACACTCAATAAATATATCAATGCCAAAAAAATTCCACTTAACCATATTACCAAGTCACCTAAGGCATCATTACATCCATCTCCTATATGAAGATCCTCTAGGTCTACACTAACACAATTGAAGTTCAGTACCAAGTGAAACCAAAATCTCCAAACTAAGAAGATACAAACCAAACTAAGAACTAATCTTGCATTATCACCCCATCACTATCATAAGTTCCCACTAAACTATGTATCCAAGCTATCCATGACATCATGATGAAAAAAAATCCTCTAAGCATGAGAATCAATCAAGACATCAAACCATAAAATAATACAAAGTGTACATCATAATCTCCTCAAAGAAAACCAAACAATCATGATCTTCAACCAAGAAGATATACCACTATAACCAAATCGAGAATCCAAACTAATGAATATCAAGGAGGTACATGTATATCTAATCATGTCATGGCAAAATATATGATACCATGATCACATCCATGAACCAAGCATCTGACTCTCAATATGTCCAACCTATCATTATAAAATAGTAAACCACAACCCTCCAGCATGGTTGCACTGGAAACAACATCTCATCCCTTCTAGATGAAGAAAAATTATAAAATCATGTGGCTTAGGGCATAGACAAACCAAATACAAGATACCAATCTGAATATGTACCAATATTAAAGATCAATGGGAAAACGCAACCCATAACTAAGCTATAGATGCAACTTGTAAGTATAAATAGCTTACAACACCACACAACTTGTAGACCCAACAAGTAATCATACATATCCAAATTGAACAATAATAACCATATCATCATGAGACCAATATGAAATATGAACTAAGTATATAATAGCACCAAATCCAAATCTTCAAAAATAAAATGTCATATACTCACAATGCTACCATAGTTAATATACATCATAAACTATTTAGATTAATATATCACCAAATAAACCATGCCAAACCTACACCAAATCTATACCAATGTGTAGATCTTTCAACTTGAGCTTTATGTTGACTACTTGAAGTCCAAAATCTGACTCTGTATACCTAAGTTATGTCCTAATATGTTCTCAAAGTAAACAACATCTAATTTTTGGGCTCTTCAAACTTGAAAAAATGTCAAAATCACATAACCAGACATACACCAAGTTGTAATGCTTTGAATTAGCTTTACAATACTTGTATGATGTTTGAAATATAATATCCTAAGAGAAACTTATGGTTGTTTTACTATGATAGTCTTTTTACCTTTTTCATTGCAATTTTTTTCTGAAAAAAAAATTTGACGGGATTAAATTTGATGTGAGGCCTCACCCGATCCATCATAGTACCAATAAGATAATTGCATTACAATGTTTTTAATCCTATGTATTTATACACTTTTGAGACTGTAGGGTTATGTCATTTAGATATCTACATTTTGATGATCCGCAATTATCTCTGCATATTATGACCTAATTGATGCATTTAATGACTCTATTCATGTTTTAAGCTATTGACATTGCTTTAATATAAATTGAATGGTAGAAATGCTTGTAATATAAGAATGTAATGTTTAAAGTTGAAATTAGAGTTAAAAGATAAATTTTGTTATGCATTGAGACCTAACCCGCATACCTAGGGATTCAATAGTTGTGAAATTTAGCATTTTGTTGCAATGATTAAAAAAAAAAAAAAAAAAAGACTATGAAGTTATTCAGAATATTAAATTGACCATGCTATGTTGATAAGTAAAGTTTGATGTTATAGTATTTTGAGAATTTTACATGGAAATTATTAGAAAAAGTAATTTAATTAAAAAGAATGAGGTATGGAACTCAAATGTCGAAATGTGATATGTAAGTTTTGATATTTTAATATTTTGAAGGTTATATTTGAAATGATTGAGAAAGGGAAAGTTAAATTGAGATGATGAAGTATATGCAAGTCTAATGTTGAATGAGATAATGATTATTTCACTTATGTACTTATTATTTACATGGTTTTCTTGGACTACTGATGCTTCAGTTTAGTGTGCAGGAATTTGATGATGGGTTTAAAGGGGAATTAAGGCTCAAACTACTACAAATATGACATAGCCAAGGTTGAATCAGTGGAAAAGATTCAAACCTCATTGTACTGTGTTTTATTTTGTATATGTGAATTTAGATGTGTGTAATAGCTTAGTTCATGCATTATTGGAGTTAAGTCACTTTTAATGTAATGTGTTGTTTTGTGTGTGTCATTTGACACTTGTGTTGTCCATGTAGAGATGCCATGTCATTCAAGGTTTGGCAAGAAGTAACCTAACCTAAACCTAACCCCAATGTTGTACCCAAGTTAACCTCACATAGAAAAAAATGCCATGAGGAGTCTCAATCAAAGGAAATTCGAATTTGGACTTGGCTAGGGTTTTTAGGGGTCATTAGGTGGTTCCTGAGTGTCTTTTAGGTGAAAATAAGTTACCCATATGATAGTACATCATGTCAGGGACCTATTTTTGATCATGTGAGTGCCTAGATAGCCTAGGGAGCCCCTTTACCCATGCATTCTTCCATCAATTCGAATTTGGATTTGTCATATCCATGTTCCCACTTAGTCAAAAATAGAAAAGTTGGAGGAGACAAGTTTGTAAGAAGTAGTGGCTTAGTGTTTTTGCTAAAATAAGTTAGTGAGAAGGCTTTATTAGAGGGTCTTGGCCAAACTAGTGGGGTGTCTACCCACTCTCTAATTTTAGAGACTGTTAGGTTTTGGAGGGAGATTAAGGGAGCTCTACTACAACTATCCTTACCATATCCTTGACCAAGGTTGGTGTCTCAAAACTTGTTTCTTCTCATTTCTTGCTTTTAGCATGGTTAAACAAATTTGCAAGTGTGAGAGTTTATTAATAGAGTATGCATTTGCATTGTAAATCTTGTGATATGGATTTTTGGGTATTGTGTGAAAGTGTGGTGTTCTTGTTGCATTATGAGCATTGATTATGTAATGTGACAATGTGAGAATGTGTGATGTTCTTGTAAATTTCTTTGTTCACCTTCTTGGTTTTGTTTTTGTTGGAATGGAAAGAGAATATGTTTTGTGCTTTTGGAGATCCTTTCTTGGTTTTGTTTTGTTGTTCTTCATTTTTTTTTTTTTTGTTCTTGTTTGAATGTGAGTGTTGATTGTGATTATGGGTGTGAAGGCTTCACTCACCCTTCGGAGGGCAAAGAAGCCTTGGGTGAAGGGCATACATTGGGCTTGACATTGCAGGTGAGAAAGAAAATTTTGTTTTTACCTCATGATGAGGTTTTTATTATGGAGCATGGGCTCCTTAATGGCCATGAATCTTGTTGTTTGGGAGGTACAAGGAGGTTTGGTGGATGAGGAGAAGATGGTTCTTTTGAAGGCGTTGAGAGACAATGCAGTGGTAATATGTTGTTTATGTTGTGGTGGCCTTTAGAGGCAAACTATATTGGCAATATGATATTTATGAATTTCTCCTCCTTAAAGAGCCCACCTTCACCCAACATTTTATGATTCCAATGGTGAATCATTGTACAAGCCATGGGAGGGTGTTGATTGTGTTTTGTGTTGTGTCTTCATGCAAATTTTGTGATGTATGTGTGAAACTCAGTTTGATCTTTGTTCCCCTAGCGCGGGGGTGGTCTCCTTGGAGGCCTATGGTTGGGTGGAAAGCACCCATGGTCCTTGTTGTTTTCTTTGTGATGCATTTGTAGATTTGTACCCAAGGGAGAAATGGAAATGGCTTGGAATGACCATGTTGCAAATTGATGTTTTGAGGAGAAAAATTGACATTGTGAACCTCATTTGTGAATCATCTTTCAATGATCATGATACTTATTGTTCATGTCTTTCAATGATCATGTTTCATATGATTTTGAAAGGTCTCGTGTTGTCTCATTGTGATGAAAGGAGATTGTATCATTGTTTCCTAATGTATATGTAGAGGAAATAACTGAAAATGTTGTATCTATATGTTCCTTGTTAAGAAATGATCATGAGTTTTGGAAGAGTAGAATACCTTGGCATCATTGTTCCATTGGATAATTGTGGAAGGAATATGTCAATAGGTAATGTGGTTAAAAGAAAAGAAAGATACTTCCTATTGTATTTAGTTGTGATTGTGAAATCAATTAGAAAATTGTATACTGTTGTTCTTGTATGGAAATTTGTTGTTGTATGAAAACATTGGTTGTGAAGGAAGACATGTTGAAATCTGATGCACAAGTTTTTGCACATATGAACTTTTCTTGTTAGTTAAAGTCAATCTTCTCCAAGACTTTATATAGGATAATCCTTGTAAAATTATGCAAGGTAGATTTAGCCAAAGTCATTGTAAGTTTCACAATTAGAGATTTGATGTAATTCTGGAGAAGTTAAGTAATGAGACATTCTTTCTTATTAGAAACATTTCATAGATTATTGTGAGGAAGTTTTTTTTTTTTTTTGTTTTTCTAATATAGTTGTCTCAATTTGAAGCATAAGTGATGGGCTTGTAAAATCCTATGTTATCACAAGAAAGCATTATATTGTTAATGGAACATTGTATATGCATGGTAAATTGATTTATTTGTTTTCAAGTCCTACTAGGTCCTTAGATGGAGAAGAAATATCAAATTTGCAAATTAAGAAAAAATAGTAAGGAAGTCAAATCTGGTCATTTACAACTCACAGACATGGCCTCCTAAAATGAGAAAAGAGAAAAATGCATTAAACTTGGAGTAAAAGTCTTCCTATAACTACACCTTTTATTCTCTAGAATTTGTATGTAGTTGAAAAGAAATGAGTTCTCCTAATACAGACCTATATTTTATTCAGGAAGAATATACTTAGAATCTTGCAAAAATCAATACATATGCTATAAGAGATAAGAACCAAACAAAATAATAAAAATAAACCCCCAACCCATAAGAATTAGCAAGTAAAGTCTCATACAAATCCCGTGACCATTGTATCACTATTCCACAAGAAAAAAAATAAAAAAAAATATATACACATATTTAATAAGGTTATGTCAAGTCAATATGATGGAAGGTCTAGGTAACTACTCATAGACCTAATAAGGAAACCCAAGAACATTCATTCTATTAAAGCAATAAGGAAGGTAAGGAAATGAAAGTAAAACATAATAATAATAAAATAATAAGAAGGACTACCTAGGCGCTATAAATTAAAGGAAGTACAAGTACTTAGTGTGATAGGGGTAGGGGTCCACACACACATTCAACCCAGGCAATGACACCATAAAAAAAAGAGTTTGATGAATGATTAAATGTCACCCTGACATAGTCAGAATGCCCTTGATCCCTAGGCACCTTAGATAAAGGTGACCTAGGAATGGAAGCATAAGGCTAGCGCAAGATTAGAGGACATGGGTCCCACGACTGTCAAAGTTCCCAAGCATGTATACTATCCCTTGTTTGGCATATGGTTATGTTGCTTAAAAAAGCAATGCTCTCCCCTTAGGCACCATCTTTTTGGGAAAAGGTAAAACTAGTATTGTGTGTTTAAATGTTTATGTAAATGCTCTTCCCCATCACAAATCGCCATCATGCCTTGGGAGAATCCCCATGTCATAACCACTTGTATTAATGCCTCCCTAGAAGCAAGGATACTTCCTGATTGTCTTGTCTTACTTCAAACTTTTCAAATTGATGCTTTGAAAGAAGTTATGCAGATTTGACCACATTTAGGGATAAGAGATAAAAGTAATTTCAAAATATTTTGAAAGCTTTGGAAAAAGACATGTGACTCTCTATAAAATTCGATTGGGAATTAAGAATAAAGTTTTGGACATAGTGGGTTAGAAGATTAAAGGTTGGGATGTTAATAGATAACCTTAATAGTAAATGGAAAATAAAAATAGTAGGTGTATATAAATTGGATAGAAATAAAAATCATATGACTAAATTATTTAGTGTAATTCTTCTTCATAGGGAAGCTTAATGGAATAGAGTTAAACTTGAGATTTGTGGATGCTTGAAATAGCTAATGTTTGATTTCTTGATTTAAAGATTAATTTTTGGGTAGTAAGGTTAAATGGATGGATAAGCATTGGTTAGTATCATATGTTGTTATTCTTAAGGATTAGTGAAGGTAAGGGTTCGATGTTAGGAGGTGGTGGAGGTTAAAGTAAGATAGTTGTAATAAATATGGAGATATTTGCTAGGGGTTAGTGAGTAAATGATCTAGTACATTTATTTGGGGTAGTGGTAATTAAAGAAGTTAGACATTAGAAAGAAAACTTTAATAAAATGAGAGGATGATAGTCTTAAGGGACACTATGCAAATCCTTAGTAATGATGTTGGGTTAAGTATAGGAATGCTATTAAAACTAGCTTTAAAGACATTAGGAGCAAATGGCTTCTAATTTAAAATAGAATGAATATTAAAAAGGTTAGTTAGTATTAATTGTCCAATAAGATGTTTTAGGTTAGAATATGTTAGAGTTTAAAGCTAGTTAGTTTGAACATTTGGTATTGTTATATTGAATGTTGAGGTATTCCTTAGGAAGCAAAAAGAGAAAAAAAAAAAATTTGTTGTGTTATTCTTGACAGTAAATTTTGGGCATGACATTCTGGTATCAGAGCCTAGTTATGAGACACTAGACATTAATGGGTCCATGAACAAATGTACAATTCAAATGTTACTTTCAAAAGAGTTTGTAATGATGCCACAAGATATAATAACACAATAAAAATATATGTACTTTATTGCAAAGAGGCGATGCTCTCCTATGATAATCAAGCTATTGTCATAAAATTAATGTAAATCAAAACTTACATATTAATCTAAATATTTGTATAGATAGCATCAATGAGCTAGCATTTTTATCACAAAAGGTGAACAATGATCTTTCATTAGTAGTATTCTCAACTTCAGGATAAGACATAGATATTATTTTTACCTCTTAATTGTATCAACACTTATAAAATATATATTTCTTAATTACAGAATAAAGGTCATTCAATTCTTTTATAACTATTGATAAATATATCATATTTAGTAAGATATTAATAATTTTTTTTTTTTCCTCTAGCATTTCTAGATGAAGGATCTTTTCTAATGCACTACTAATTTCATAAAAATAAATAAATCAATGAATCAATAAACAAATATTGAATTTCCATTTAAAGGATCAAATTATTTTATAGATTTTACTTCATTTTAAAAATAAATATAATATTTTTAAATTGATTTATTAACTAATTTTCATGATTAATTAAAGAAAATAAGAATAACCTATACATTTTTGCTTCTAATTAACATTAGCTAAACTTGTATTTCTTTATTCATTTGATTGATACAAAAATACTAATTTAATAGTATGTGTCAAAATACACATTTCACATTGTCACTGCATGTAAGAGACTTTAGTGACCATAGATTGAACTAGAATGAAGGATTTATAAAGAAAATAAATGCAAGATTTATCTAAGATTTTATATGCAAGAAAATGAATCTAAACGAGATGAAATACAAATTCAATCTAAGAGTTTAATAAGAAAAAATTTAAGGTAGAACATGTATGAAACAACTAAAATGAAAGTATTGAATGAGAATGCATCAAAGATTTTGAATGCACAAATGTGGAGTACTCAAACTGACAGAGTTTCTTTACTCACAAATTTCATCCTCTCAAATGAGAGACATAAGTTCCCAATTTATAGAGAAACCCAAAAAAAAAAAAATGGTGTATATCAATTAGATGAATGGTGGAGATTGAATGAGTGTTCATTTAGAAATAGAAGTTTCCATTTGAGAGAGAGTTAAATGATTTGTTTCCTTGCTCTTTTCTAATTCACTCAATGTTTCCATTTTTTTTTCTTAACTCAAAAAGAGATTTCGGAGATTTTGTTAAAATTGTATATTTAAAATTCAAATAATAAATATGTGTAGACATTTAATTTAAACAACTAATAAATTCATTTTTCATGTAATTAATTTAATCAAAATCTTAGAAAATTTTAATTAAATCAATTGATTTAGTGGGTTTAATAGCCAAGATATTGATATTCATAAATTTGTCATTTATTTATTTAAAATTATTTTAGTGATTATTGTAGATTAATTTTATTTTTTTACAATTAATATTTAAAATCAAGTAGGATCAATTAGGAATTTGTTGATCAATTGAAAAATGAGGAGCAAATTAGTTTCTGAGACCAATTTAGGGTATTACAAATATATGAGTACAAGGTATAATATCCATTATATATATATCATGATCCAATTAGCATTATTCATATAACTAAACAACATTAACTATTTATGGATTAATTATCTGTGACAATTATAATTGATTATCATTAATAATAATAATGTTGTAGGGTCAAGGTGTCATAAAATTATAGCATCTAAAATTAGTGTGGAAAATGATAATAGTTTAAGGGCATATGACAATATCAAAACATGTTGAATTGAACTATAGAATGATATATTGGATGTAAATACAAGTGTAGTATTAAGATTTGTTACAATGTAGATAGAAGTGAAAATGGACCCCAAAACAATTGATATTAAGATGGTCATGGAGTACATAATAGAGTAGAGGAATTATTATCTTCTTTTAGGGGTCTATGATACTAAAGAATAATCCATTTGAGACACCATTGTGTGGTATAGTCAAATTTTTAAATGTCAAGATGTGATTTTCCTATATTAGTTACAGGATGTAATCAATAGTTGGATTCCTTAGTATGATTGCTACTTATCACATCATCGTATAGAACTCTTAACTTTAAGTAAATATTATTTGTCTAGGAGTTGTGATTTCAATGTACATGTTGAATAATATGGATAATTACTTATTCAAGCACGTCCATTTGGACACAATTCAAATTGGGAATCTAGGTTTCGAAAAATAAAATAAAATAAAATAAAATTTACATGATATTTTATAGATACCATGCTTACCCTCTAGCATATGATGTTAAATTGAATCATTGATAAAGGATAGTTCTATGGCTAGGTCACATAAGAATATGTTTCCTTCAGAGATCAACTATTAGCAGAGTCTAGTTTCAACACTAGGAGCCTAACCCATTACATTTCAACATATGCAATAAATGACGACCTAGTGTAAGATGTACCAGTGCACCCAATTAAACCATGATCTATGGATAAAGCACTCAAAGACATATGGGCTATGAGACTTCTTACTAAGCCATTAGTTCCATAAAGCACACATTTATCCTCTTCAACATTAACGAACCTTGGTACGGCCATGTCATGCTTGTGAAATTGTCATTCAACATAAAATGTTGTTAGTCTTTTGTTCAAATTTTGCAATTTTTTTTTTGTTTTGCTTACCAAAAATTTGACACTTATTATTTTTCTAGTTTTCTTTTGATGATGGTCCCATTGTGCCTCAGGGACATGTCTTGTGTTGTTTGGGATTTACCAATGTGGCCGCATCTATGTTGTTTTCTGTAAAGTTGTTCCTTTTGTACTTTTGAGGCAATTTCTTGTGAATTGTGTTGGTAAGAATATTGTATTGAAAGGGCCATACCAAGGAGGATCCTTGACAAACCATTTAGAGAATTAAAGTACCTGTAAACTTTCTAGTTATCTATTGATTTCTAAGACACCACCCTTTGTATGTCATAATTATGGAATATGGACCAACATCTTTTACCATAGGTATATAATGTATGTTAAATTGGTTAAGACCATAGATGCATGTTATGTTAAGGACCCTAAGAAAGGACATAAGAAATTTAATAATTAGACCTTAGTAAGGTAAAGATCGGATTACTTGGCACCAACCATAGAATACTCAAGTGGGTCAGCTCTAGTAAATGTAACCTAGGAAATAACACAGTTACACTGACACCTAATTGATGAACTCCAAGAGGAGGTTCATGCCTAGGGGGGGAGGATGTGAGGCCTCACCCGATCCGTCACAGTACTAATAAGATAATTGCATTACAGTGATTTCAATCCTATGTATTTATACACTTTTGAGACTATAGGGTTATGTCATTTAGATATCTACATTTTGATGATCCATAATTACCTCTGCATATTATGACCTAATTGATGCATTTAATGACTCTATTCATGTTTTAAGCTATTGACATTGCTTTAATATAAATTGAATGGTAGAAATGCTTGTAATGTAAGAATGTAATGTTTAAAGTTGAAATTAGAGTTAAAAGATAAATTTTGTTATGCATTGAGACCTAACCTGCATACCTAGGGATTCAATAATTGTGAAATTTAGCATCTTGTTGCAATGATTAAAAAAAAAAAAAAAAGACTATGAAGTTATTCAGAATATTAAATTGACCATGCTATGTTGATAAGTAAAGTTTGATGTTATAGTATTTTGAGCATTTTACATGGAAATTATTAGAAAAAGTAATTTAATTAAAAAGAATGAGGTATGGAACTCAAATGTCAAAATGTGATATGTAAGTTTTGATATTTTAATATTTTGAAGGTTATATTTGAAATGATTGAGAAAGGGAAAGTTAAATTTAGATGATGAAATATATGCAAGTCTAATGTTGAATGAGATAATGATTATTTCACTTATGTACTTACTATTTACATGGTTCTCTTGGACTACTGATGCTTGAGTTTAGTGTACAGGAATTTGACCATGGGTTTAAAGGGCAATTAAGGCTCAAACTACTACAAATATGACATAGCCAAGGTTGAATCAGTGGAAAAGATTCAAACCTCATTGTAATGTGTTTTATTTTGTATATGTGAATTTATATGTGTGTAATAGCTTAGTTCATGCATTATTGGAGTTAAGTCACTTGGAATTCCTTATGTCTTCTCCTTTGATCAGCCCTAGCTTTATATTCTTGATTCATCTTGGTAATGTGTGCTTGAACCTCCTCATGTAGACGCTTGATATGTTCAGCAAATTCTTCAGCTCCAACACTTGTCCTCTCCCCTTGTTCTATCTTCCTCAGCTCTGGTGTAGTCCTTGGACTACTCCCATATACAATTTGGAATGGTGATTTTCTAGTACTCCTATTTATGGAGTTATTATAAGCAAACTCTGCCTGTGTTAGAATCAAATCCCATCCCTTGGGCTTATCCCCAACTAAACATCTCAGCAAATTGTACAAACTTCTATTTACCACTTCTGTTTGACCATCAGTCTGTGGGTGATGCGTGGAACTAAATTTTAGGACTGTTCTCAACTTCTTCCACAATGTCCTCCAGAAATACCCCACAAATTTAGTATCTCTGTCAAAAACTATACTCCTTGGAAGACCATGTCGTCTTACCACCTCTTTGAAAAACAAGTTTGCAATATGGCCAACATCATGAGTTTTGTGGCATGGAATGAAATGTGCCATTTTGGAGAACCTATCAACCACCACGAATACTGAGTCATTACCGCTTTGTGTCCTTGGTAGTCCAAGAACAAAATCCATACTTATGTCCTCCCATGGCCTTGATGGAATAGGCAATGGCTGATATAGGCCAGTATTGTGACTAAACCCCTTGGCAACTTGACAAACTTGTCAACTTTGTACAAACTTCTTCACATCCTATGAAATTTGAGGCCAAAAATAATGTTCTCTGAGAATGGCAATGGTCTTATCTCGACCAAAATGTCCTGCCATCCCTCCACTATGTTTCTCCTTAATCAGATTTTCCCTCATGGAACTCCTTGCAATGCACAATTGACTACCTTTGAACAACATGCCATCCTGAATCAAATAGTCTAACCACTTGGTTCTATCTACAGCAACAGGCTCTTTACAAGCTTTCCATGCTTCAGCAAAATCAGGATCCTTGGGGTACAAATTCTTGAGTTCATCAAACCCAACTACTTAAACCAGCATTACTGTAAGCAGTGACTGTCTCCTACTTAGTGCATCCACAACCCTATTAGATTTTCCACTTCTATGCTTCAACACAAATGTATAACTCTTCAAGAATTGTACCCACTTCATATGCCTCTGATTCAATTTACCTTGGCTATTTAGGTACTGTAATGCTTGATGATCAGTATACAAAAAAATTTCCTTTCGCAATAAATAATCCCTCCATTTCTTTAAGGCCTGAACTATTGCATAGAACTCTTGATCATAAACAGAATACTTCTTCTTTGCATCATTCATTTTTTCACTAAAATATGCAATAGGCTTACCTTCTTGACTTAATACAGCCCCGATAGTGCTACCACTAGCATCACAATCCACCTAGAACACTTTTCTCGAATTGGGAAGTGCCAACACAGGTTGTTCAGTCACCTTCTTCTTCAGCAATTCAAAACTTCTCGCAGCTGCTGCAGTTCATTTGAACTCTTTTCTATCCCCTCTTATTGTATCATTTAGGGGTGCACATATGCCACTGAAATTCTTAATAAACTTCCTGTAAAAACTAACCAGACCATGAAATGATCTTACCTCAGTAGCAGTCCTTGGAGTAGGCCATTCCAAGATGGCTTTTGCCTTCTCTGTATCCATTTTGAGACCTTCAGGTGATATAACAAATCCCAAATAGACTAACTCCCTTTTTGCAAAGATACACTTATTTAGATTAATTAACAGTTTCTCTTCCCTTAGCCTTTCAAGGACACTACAAATATTCAGTAAATGTTCTTCCAAAGTCTTGCTGAAAATTAAAATATCATCCAAATAGACAATAACAAATTTTCCCAAGAACTTCTTAAGTACCTCATTCATGAGCAGCATTAAGGTGCTTGGGGCGTTCGTCAATCCAAAGGGCACGACTAACCACTCATAAAGACCCTCCTTGGTCTTGAAGGTTGTTTTCCACTCATCTCCTTCTCGAATTTGTATCTGATGATAACCACTCTTTAGATCTGTCTTTGTGAAGTACTGAGCTCCACTCGAGTAGTCCATAATATCATCCATCCTTGGCAAAGGAAATCGGTAATTGATGGTGATACTATTTATAGCTCGAGAATCTGTACACATCCTCCACTCTCCATCTTTCTTTGGTGTGATTACTGTAGGTACTGCACATGGACTCAAGCTCTCTCGAATCAAGCCCTTCCTCAACAGCTCTTGAATCTATCTATTTAGCTCCTCTGTTTCAGTAGGAGTCATCCTGTGAGCAGCCTTGTTAGGCAAACTAGCTCCTGGAATCAGATCTATCTGATGATTAATTTTCCTTACCGGTGGCAATCCATCTAGAACATTATCAGAGATAATATCTCTAAATTCCTCTAGTAAATCTGAAACTTCAAATGGTATTTCACTACTACCTTCTTTATCTTTCCTAGGAATCAAAGCATAGCACATATGCTGATGTCTCATGCCATCTAAAAACTTCCTTCCATCAACAAGACAAATCCTAGCACTGCTACATACCTTTTCACCTTCCTTTTTCATGGGCTTCAATTTGTGGCGAAGTCCATCCTTTGTCAGAGAGTATGTGTTTGCATGTCCATCATGAATTACATTTTTATCAAACTTCCATGGTCTACCCAACAATAGATGGAAAACATCCATCAAAATAACATCACAGAGAACTTCATCATGGTAACTCCCAATTTTGAATTTTACTAAACATTATTCACTTACCAGGACCTTATGATCATCTTTTACCCAAGAAATCTGATAGGGCTGGGGATGTTTGTCCCTCTTGAGCTTTAGCTTAGAGACCATCTCTTCTGATACCAAGTTATCAGTGCTACCACCATCAATGATCACGTCACAACATTTATCCTCAAACTTGCATCTGGTACAAAACAAACTCCTTTGTTGTCCTAGTTCATTCTCACCACTTAGTAGGACTCTTTCATTTACCAAGGTCTCTCCTCTTTCTGCATCCTCTAAATGTGATGATTGTGCATCCTCATCCACATGAGCAACCCTAGCTTGGCCCTCAGCTCTCCTATCTGTCCTTCCTTGTTGTTGAGGGCATTCAAAGGCATGATGACCTTCTTCATTGCAATGGAAATAGGTTCCACGAAAGCCTCCTCTTCCTTTTCCATGTCCTCTACCTCTTCCTCTTTGATTTCCAAAGTCTTGATCATGGGAGCGGTTGAAACCCTCATTCCTCTGGTTTCTGCTAGTACCCACATCTTCATTTTTCTTTTGGGTTTCATTGCGGCCTCTAGATGATCTACCGCTTCCCCTTCCTCCTTGACTACACCCTCTTTTTCTTCCTTCAAACCTTTTATTCAGCTTCTCTTCAACTCGTAGGGAAAACTGGTATGCCTTTTCAATGCTGGTCATTCTTACAAGACTTAATTCCTCTTGGATGCTAGGTCGCAACCCACTGATATAATGAGAAACCTTCTCCTTATTTGCTTCTACATGCCCCGCTCTAATCAAGAGTCGATAAAACTCCTCTGTATATTCTTGGACTGATCTTCCTGCTTGCTTTAACCCATGCATCTTCTTAAATAGATCAAGCTCATAGTCCACAGGAATGAACTACTTCTTCAATTTTTCCACCATGTGATCCCATCTTGTGATCTTCTCCTTTCCTCTTCTATTTCTTTCCAATTGAACCTCTTGCCACCAGATTTTGGCATGGCCTTTTAGTTTGGCCTTTGCAAACTTAACCCTATCTGGGTCCCTGATATCCTCATACTCAAAGTATTCTTCCAGTTCATTGATCTAATCGATCAACTCATCTGGTTTTAGATTTCTTGAAAATACACCCACTTCAATTGTAGGTCTTTTCCCGAACTTAGTAATGGCCCTAAAAAGCCTTTCCTCTATAGGATTTATAACTTCCCCGTCAAATTCTTCTTCTGGTCCCATTGCTTTTTCTTCATTGTCATCCTCACCGTTGTCACCTGCAGCAACATTTGCTCCTCTACGAAGCTCCTCTTGCAATGCCTGCACCTGCCTTTGGAGGGCTCTAACCTCCTTAGGATTAATAGCTCTAGACCTTCCACCACACTCTCTTTATGGAGCCATCTTCTAACTCGAACCCACAACCACACAGTCCTGGTGCAAACTGCCTCACAGTCGGCGTTCTGTCTACACACTCAAGAAAACTCGCTCTGATACCACTTGATGGGGACACGACCCAAGAACAGAATGGAACCAATAGAAAGGGAAAATTATATTAACTGAGAAAATAAGCTAGTACAAACAGTGCAAAGAAAATAAACTTCAAAACATGCCCTAAGGGCTTACAATAGCATAAATCTAGAGATAATTTCTCCTTTTAGTACCTCCTCTCAAACTCCACTCCGAACTGCCTTTTACAATGCTAGAAATCTCCTTAAATAGACCTCGGAGGGTTAAGGACTAGGAGTACATTCTAGAAAGTGCTAGTAGGCATCCACCGACCAAATAGAAGGTTCTAGAAGCTGCATTAGAAGTCAGTGCAAATTTAGAAGATTCCAAAAATGGTAACCGAACTTCCGAGAGGCATAACTTTTGAACAGTAGCTCCGATTGTCGAACCGTTTACATTTTCAAAAAGCTCTCAAAGCGCTCTATAGCCCTGTGGACTAGTTTCACTTTTCCCCCATTTTTTGACCCTTTTTGAAGTCATTTAATGCCCCTAACCTAACTTCAAAGCATTCTTAGGGGGTCTCCAAAACCCGAAAAAACTGCAATAACTTTCAAACTGTGGGGCCTTTTGACCTGATTCTTTTTCTGGAATGCTCTAAATCACAATTATATTCATCTAGCCTATTCACACCTTCTAGGTCACCAAAATGATGGCCAAATTGCATGCTCCTATTTTTTCAAGATTTTCAAACACACTGATAGTGGAACTCTGAGAGTTGGAACCTTTATTTGACCCAAATGGGTATCCAAAAATGAAAAGACAAGAAATAGAAACTAAGTCTAAGTACAATTTTTTTTGGGTGACATAGGATTGCCCTTATACCTCTGGATGCTCCTGCATCAGACACCCAGGGTAGATTGAAAAGTGACCCTGTCACTTTATGGATTGTAGAGGAAATCCCAAATGGGAAACCTCAGCTGCTGAAATCCAAGTTGAGTCCTCGATCGGTCGTCCTTTCCATTTGACCAAATACTCTTCATACTGCCTGTTTTTGGTACTCCTACCCACACAATGATCTAGAATGTTTTCTATCTCCTCCTTCTTAGAAGCAGGAATTGGACATGGCTCTAACACCAGCTCATCATCTACACCATCATCATGATACTCTGTTAAATCAGCCATGTTGAAAATGGGAGAAATGTGAATACCATCTGGTAGCTCCACTTCATATGCATTTCTTGAGTCATGTTTCTTCAAAATTTTGCAACGGCCAAATTTCTTCATTTTTAGTTTATTGTAAGTACCGGCTGGAAATCTTTCTTTTTGTAAGTGCACCATGACTAGATCCCCTACTTGGAATTCCTTATGTCTTCTCCTTTGATCAGCCCTAGCTTTATATTCTTGATTCATCTTGTTAATGTGTGCTTGAACCTCCTCATGTAGACGCTTGATATGTTTAGCAAATTCTTCAGCTTCAGCACTTGTCCTCTCCTCTTGTTCTATCTTCCTCAGCTCTGGTGCAGTCCTTGGGCTACTCCCATATACAATTTGAAATTGTGATTTTCCAGTACTCCTATTTACGGAGTTATTATAAGAAAACTCTGCCTGTGGTAGAATCAAATCCCTTCCCTTAGGCTTATCCCCAACTAAACATCTCAAAAAATTTCCCAAACTTCTATTTACCACTTCTGTTTGACCATCAATCTATGGGTGATGCATGGAACTGAATTTTAGGACTGTTCTCAACTTCTTTCACAATGTCATCCAAAAATACCCCACAAATTTAGTATCTCTGTCAGAAACTATACTCCTTGGAAGACCATGTAGTCTTACCACCTCTTTGAAAAACAAGTCTGCAATATGGACAACATCATGAGTTTTGTGGCATAGAATGAAATGTGCCATTTTGGAGAACATATCAACCACCACGAATACTGAGTCATTACCCCTTTGTGTCCTTGGCAATCCAAGAACAAAATCCATACTTATGTCCTCCCATGGCCTTGATGGAACAACCAATGGCTGATATAGGCTAGTATTGTGACTAAACCCCTTGGCAACTTGACAAACTTGGCAACTCTGTACAAACTTCTTCATATCCTGTGAAATTTGAGGCCAAAAATAATGTTCTCTGAGAATGGTAATGGTCTTATCTTGACCAAAATGTCCTGCCATCCCTCCACTATGTTTCTCCTTAATCAGATTTTCCCTCATGGAACTCCTTGGAATGCACAATTGACTACCTTTGAACAACATGCCATCTTGAATCAAACAGTCTAACCACTTGGTTCTATCTACAACAACAGGCTCTTTACAAGCTTTCCATGCTTCAGCAAAATCAAGATTCTCGAGGTACAAATTCTTGAGTTCATCAAAAGCAACTCCTTCAACCTGCATTACTGTAAGCAGTGACCGTCTCCTACTTAGTGCATCTACAACCCTGTTAGATTTTCCACTTCTATGCTTCAACACAAATGTATAACTCTGCAAGAATTGTACCCACTTCATATGCCTCTGATTCAAGTTACCTTGGCTATTTAGGTACTGTAATGTCTAATGATTAGTATACAAAACAAATTCCTTTGAAAATAAATAATGCCTCCATTTCTTTAAGGCCTGAACTATTGCATAGAACTCTTGATCATAAACAAAATACTTCTTCTTTGCATCATTCAATTTTTCACTAAAATATGCAATAGGCTTACCTTCTTGGCTTAATACAACCTCAAAAAGCTCTACCACTAGCATCACAATCCACCTGGAACACTTTTCTAAAATTTGGAAGTGCCAACACAGGCTGTTCAGTCACCTTCTTCTTCAGCAATTCAAAACTTCTCGCAGCTACTAGAATTCATTTGAACTCTTTTCTATCCCCTCTTATTGTATCAGTTAGGGGTGCACATATGCCACTGAAATTCTTAATAAACTTCCTGTAAAAACTAACCAGACCATGAAATGATCTTACCTTAGTAGCAGTCCTTGGAGTAGGCCATTCCAAGATGGCTTTTACCTTCTTTGGATCCATTTTGAGACCTTCAGGTGATATAACAAATCCCAAATAGACTAACTCCCTTTTTGCAAAGACACACTTCTTTAGATTAATTAACAGTTTCTCTTCCCTTAGCCTTTCAAGGACACTACAAATATGTAGTAAATGTTCTTCCAAAGTCTTGCTGAAAATTAAAATATCATCCAAATAGACAATAACAAATTTTCCCAAGAACTTCTTAAGTACCTCATTCATGAGCCACATGAAGGTGCTTTGGGCATTCGTCAATCCAAAGGGCATGACTAACCACTCATAAAGACCCTCCTTGTTCTTGAAGGCTGTTTTCCACTCACCTCCTTCTTGAATCTGTATCTGATGATAACCACTCTTTAGATCTATCTTTGTGAAATACTGAGCTCCACTCAAGCAGTCCATAATATCATCCATCCTTGGCAAAGGAAACCGGTACTTGATGGTGAACCTATTTATAGCTCGAGAATCTATACACATCCTCCACTCTCCATCCTTCTTTGGTGCGAGTACTGCAAGTACTGCACAGGCTCTTTTGAATCAAGCCCTTCCTCAACAGCTCTTGAATCTGTCTATTTAGCTCCTCTGTTTCAGTAGGAGTCATCCTGTGAGCAGCCTTGTTAGGCAAACTAGCTCCTGGAATTAGATCTATCTAATGACTAATTTGCCTTACTGGTGGCAATCCATCTGGAACATTATCAGAGATAATATCTCCAAATTCCCCTAGTAAATCTGAAACTTCAAATGGTATTTCACTACTACCTTCTTTATCTTTCCAAGGAATTAAAGCATAGCACATATGCTGATGTTTCATGCCATCTAAAAACTTCCTTCCATCAACAAGACAAATCCTAGCACTGCTACATACCTTTTCACCTTCCTTTTTCATGGTCTTCAATTTGTGGTGAACCCCATCCTTTGTCAGAGAGTATGTGTTTGCATTTCCATCATGTATTACATGTCTATCAAACTGCCATGGTCTACCCAACAATGGATGGCAAACATCCATCGAAATAACATCACAGAGAACTTCATCATTGTAACTCCCAATTTTGAATTTTACTAAACATTGTTCACTTACCAAGACCTTATGATCATCTTTTACCCAAGAAATCTGATAGGGCTAGGGATGTTTCTCCCTCTTGAGCTTCAGCTTAGAGACCATCTCTTCTAATACCAAGTTATCAGTGCTACCACCATCAATGATCACGTCACAACATTTATCCTCACACTTGCATCTGGTACGGAAAAAACTCCTTCATTGTCCTAGTTCATTCTCACCACTTAGTAGGACTCTTTCATTTACCAAGGTCTCTCCTCTTTCTACATCCTTTGAATGTGATGATTGTGCATCCTCATCCACATGAGCAACCCTAGCCTGGCCCTCAGCTCTCCTATCTGTCCTTCCTTGTTGTTGAGGGAATTCAAAGGCATGATGACCTTCTTCATTGCAATGGAAATAGGTTCCACGAAAGCCTCATCTTCCTTGTCCACATCCTCTACCTCTTCCTCTTTGATTTCCAAAGTCTTGATCATGGGAGCGGTTGAAACCCTCATTCCTCTGGTTTTTGCTAGTACCCACATCTTCATTTTTCTTTTGGGTTTCATTGCAGCCTTGAGATGATCTACTGCTTCCCCTTCCTCCTTGACTGTACCCTCTTTGTCTTCCTTCAAACCTTTTATTCAGCTTCTCTTCAACTCGTAGGGCAAACTGGTATGCCTCTTCAACGTTGGTCATTCTTACGAGACTTAATTCCTCCTGGATGCTAGGTCGCAACCAACTAATATAACAAGCAACCTTCTCCTTATTTACTTCTGCATGCCCCACTCTAATCAAGAGTTGGTAAAACTCCTCTATATATTCTTGGACTGATCTTCCTACTTGCTTTTACCCATGCATCTTCTTAAACAGATCAAGCTCGTAGTCCATAGGAATGAATTGCTTCTTCAATTTGTCCACCATGTGATCCCATCTTGTGATCTTCTCCTTTCCTCTTCTGTTTCTTTCCAATTGAACCTCTTGCCTCCAAATTTTGGCATGGCCTTTCAGTTTGGCCTTTGCAAACTTAACCCGATCTGGGTCCCTGATATCCTCATTTTCAAAGTATTCTTCCAGTTCATTGATCCAATTGATCAACTCATCTAGTTTTAGATTTTCTGAAAATACACCCACTTCAATTGTAGGTCTTTTCCCAAACTTAGTAATGGCCCTAAAAAGTATTTCCTCTATAGTATTTAGAACTTCCCTATCAAATTCCTCTTCTGGTCCCATTGCTTCTTCTTCATTGTCATCCTCACTGTTGTCACCTGCGGCAACATTTGCTCCTCTACGAAGCTCCTCTTGCAATGCCTGCACCTGCCTTTGGAGGGCTCTAACCTCCTAAGGATTAATAGCTCTGGCCCTTCCACCATGCTCTCTTCATGGAGGCATCTTCTAACTTGAACCCATAACCACACAGTCCTGGTGCAAACTGCCTCACAGTCGACGTTCTGTCTACACACTCAGGAAAACCCGCTTTGATACCACTTGATGGGGACACGACCCAAGAATAGAATGGAACCAACAGAAAGGGAAAATTATATTAACTATGAAAATAAGCTAGTACAAATAGTGCAGAGAAAATAAACTTCAAAACATGCCCTAAGGGCTTACAATAGCATAAATCTGGAGATAATTTCTCCTTTTAGTACCTCCTCTCAAACTCCACTCTGAACTGCCTTTTACAATGCCAAAAATCTCCTTAAATAGACCCCAGAGGGTTAAGGACTAGGAGTAAATTCTAGAAAGTTCTCGTAGGCATCCACTGACCAAATAGAAGGTTCCGGAAGCTGTGTTAGAAGTCGGTGCAAATCTAGAAGAATCCAAAAATGGTAACCGAACTTTCGGGAGGCATAACTTTTGAACTGTAGCTCCGATTGATGAACCGTTTACATTTTCAGAAAGCTCTCAAAGCGCTCTATAGCACTATGGACCAGCTTTGCTCGTCCCCCATTTTTTGACCCTTTTTGAGGTCATTTAATGCCCCTAACCTAACTTCAAAGCATTCTTAGGGGGTCTCCAAAACCCGAAAAACTGCAATAACTTTCAAACCGTGGGGCCTTTTGACCTGATTCTTTTTTTGGAATGCTCTAAATCACAATTATATTCATCTGGCCAATTCACACCTTCTAGGTCACCAAAATGATGGCCAAATTGCATGCTCCTATTTTTTTAGGATTTTCAAACACGCGGATAGTGGAACTGTGAGAGTTGGAACCTTATTTGACCCAAATGGGTATCCAAAAATGAAAAGACATGAAACAGAAACTAAGTCTAAGTACAATTTTTTTTGGGTGACACAGGATTTCCCTTATACCTTTGGATGCTCCTACATCACCTTTTGACCAATAATTTCAGATGCCCAAAATCTACGAACATCTCATCATAACAACAAACCAAAAACCATTATATATTCAATAAACAACTCATATATCTTTCCATTTATTTTATCCTCTCATGCATTTCCATTGATTCAATCTAGGGCTACA
The DNA here is from genome assembly GCA_028749045.1 of Cupressus sempervirens. Classification (NCBI taxonomy): domain Eukaryota; kingdom Viridiplantae; phylum Streptophyta; class Pinopsida; order Cupressales; family Cupressaceae; genus Cupressus; species Cupressus sempervirens. The sequence continues at coordinate 753,998,036 of CM053787.1, read as the reverse complement.
ATAATAAAACCATGGCTGCAATACCACTTGTAAGGAAACTTGCAACAAAGAATATAATCATTTCCACATAACCCATAATAGATCTAAAATAAACATGCAATTAAAATCCACATGTAATAGAATAAACAACATACCCACAAAAATGTGACACAAGATATACCCTGGGAAACTATCATTGAGGGCAGGGATAGCTTTTAAAAATCACCCTTTATAAAAAGGTATAAAATTATGGTGAATTGAACATTAGTTCAAGGGGGGGGGGGGGGGGGGGAATTCTATTGGCAAATTTTTATTTTTAAGTACCAAAAAAATTAATTTTATTGGCATTTTTTCTATCATATAAAAATTCTATAAAATCTTGGCGATCTTTCATTATTGATGAAAATCATAGATATAAGTACACATACCTAGAAACTATGATTTTTTAATTATTATTTTAATTATTATATGGGAGTATGTGCAGGATCATGGTCAACCAAACTATGCTCTTAACTGGCAATAAAAAATTTAGAAAATCAGGGTTATGTCAACTTGACGTGCAATTTTCTATTTGTTATTAACTTTATATCAAAAAGTTGAGAGAAAATAAGCTCTAGAAAATTAAGTCTAGTTTCTAAACTACTAGGACTTATCTTAAAAAATATAAAAATTGATCAATCAAAATTTTGAATTTTAATGCAATATTACAAATATTTTAGAACAAAAATAAGTAGATGTATGTTTGACCACCTTAATCAAAATCAAATGATAATAATTTTTACTAATATTATAGATATATGTAGTAGGCTCATGCCTGGATGTGATACATATTTTTGGGTATTTTTTATTCTAAATAAATAAGTAATAATTAATTTTTGACTTTGGTATCACCTTAACTAACTCAAAACTTTGAAAACTTCAATTTTTCATTTTTTTCCTTATAGTAGAAGAAACATAGAATGTGATGCATCTTTTGGATTTAAAAAATGTTGTACCATTTGAAAGTTATAGTTATTTTTCAAGTAGTGTGTTAGTCAGCACTTTATATGTAACTTCATTAGAAAATAAGTAATAATTACTTACTTAACTCATAATTTGGCAAACCTTACATTTATGGAAAGACAAGAAAGTTTTTTAGAAATCCTTTCCATTTCATCAAATTTTGGTGGAAAAAAAGTTGTTAGCTACATGTTTGAAGTAAAAATCACATAAAAATAGGCCGAGAGCACATGTTTAGGATGTTTTTAAAGTTGACCATATAGGTTTGGTATCAAAAGATATAGTAGACCTTATAAAGATATTAATTGTTTTCATTTAGTATCAGGGTGGATGGAAAAAAAGTTGAAAAAGATTTTGAAATGGTTTCAAATATTTCAGAACTACAGAGTTTTTAGATTGCCACCTTTTAGTACACCATGATCCTGCACATACCCATGGATCCTAATTAATTATCAAACTTTGAGCTCAAATTTAGCCCACTTTCCCTATTATGATTTCCTGCCAAATTATTGATATCACTAAGGGGGCAATGCCCTTATTGTTTATAATCATTGGATGATCCTAAATCAATGGCCTATACCCTATTTCCAAATAAACTTTTAAAATTATATCAAATTTTAAAAAGATTCCCCAAAATAAAGATATGTATCCCCATTCAAATCTATTTCGAACTAAAGTGATAAACGATAAAAAGTTGCATGAAAAGTCTTTGGAATAGAAACACTTGTTATATCTGTAGACTTAATCTGTAAGCAAACATAAAGTTTTACCAAAGATTGGTGAATATGACCATTCATTAAGACAATCCTTGGAAATTGTAGATGAATAAGACCATTCATTACCGACTAGCCTAATCATGGGACGCAATTTTGGTTAAGTGTAGGTGACATGGACATCCTAAAAGTGTAAAAATGTTATCCAAATTTGGTGTCCTTTGTTAGTGAGATTACCCAATTGGCAAATATTAGCCACTAAAGTTATCCTTGATTGAGGGGGAAAAAAACCCAACCTCCTAAACCATCCATCTCATGTATTATTCAGACAAAATACCATTGCAATACAACCATGGAAACCTTCAAATCCATAATCACTATTGGGAATATAAGAGGAGTAACTAACAAGGGAGGGGTGAATCAGTTACTACAAAAATTGTAAGAATCTACCTTAGGGCAAGATTCACCAAAGACCATAGAACTGAACACAAGCATAAATGTAGACAAAAGAGTATGATCAATGAGAATATATTATCTCAAACATGTAATACATGTAATGCATGTACAAACACACTAGGAGTGCCTATATATAAAGGCCTCTCAAGAAGCACAAAGAATGTGTCTAGAAACAACCAGGAGATAACATAAGTATTGACAACTAATCACCTTATCCAACATTCTAGATGAATGGATAAGAATGAAGAAGTGTCATATGTGTGTAGAAGATTCTTGTGTTGTAGAAAACATGTGCTTAAAAGAGGTGTAGACTCCTATGATGTCATCATGACAACTCACAAGAGTGCATAAACTCCTAGGTGACTAATAAATAAATATGAAAATAATGCATTAACCTAAGTAAACTTAAGTAAGTGTAAATAGTAAATTGTTATTTACACAAACACCCTACAGTGCTGAAGTACATGAATCTATCACTGCAAAAAATGATGAAGTATCTACCTCAAAAAGAAGATGGATGTCATCAATAATGTCTCCCACATCTTCAATGTGAGACTCCATGAACAATTGTGCAATGTCTAAAGGGGAGTCCTCACATTAAGGTAGAGTAGGAAGACATAAATGCTCCTACTACACTGAGTTTGAAGCATCTATAGCTAAAACAAGATCAGTAGGAGCAACAGGAGCTGGAGGTGTGATCTCATCTAGAGAGGAGTCAACTGCAATTGGAGGTAGAAGACCTTTTGGGAATGGAGAAATGGCTGGATCTCCATAGTGCTCCCAAAGATACATCCAAAAAACATATGGATCAGATGACTTAATTTTGAATTTTTTTTTAGAATTTTATACTCCATATGGCGAAAGAGAGTAGGCCAAATAAAGTCAATTTGATCAACATTATACTCAAGATTGGGCACATATGGTAGTGCATTGTGTTGATTGAGATATTTGGCAACAAGTTGAATCCATTCATGATAGTTGTTTGGGGTCAAATAGATCAAATCTAACTCTTCCATGATGGATCAATCAATAAAACCTCCAAAGAAATCAAAGAGAACCAAAGAAACCCCCCTAATGAATGATTTGGGCACCTGATAGCCACTTGCCAATTTAGGGTCTATTTTTGAAAGCAGTAGTTTTGTCCACAAAACATATAATTTGATTGTAGATTTGGAAAGTAAACAAAAAAAATGCACTTTCAAAAAAAATGGAACCCGATTATGTGTCTAGATGAGTCCGTACTAAGAATTTGAAGTGGCAAAAAATAAGATTTTTTGACTTACAAAAAAAATTAGGAACAAAGATCTCAAACCACCTGAACCAATCTGTATATCATAAAATTCTACCTCAAAACAAAAAAAAAAAAAATTGCAAAAAGGAGTTCGTATGAGGAAGATATCACTATTTGAAAATTGTTGTTGCTATTATTTTTCCTGAACCACGGTCGTGCGTCCAAAAACCAAAAGGCTCTAGATTTTGCCTCGAATGTCTAATTTGGATGAAACAAAATCTGATTTGGGGTTTTTTTGACCTTCTGAATGTGATGCAAATATTTGATTTACACTAGCAAGCACCAATCTTCACCTAAAAAAAACTCTCTCCTATTGCCAGATGGCCAAAAAAAATTGGAAAATAATGCAGATCCAAAAAGAATAGTAGAGATGCAAATAAAAAAAATACAGATCTAAAAAATAAATATATAGATCTAAAATGATCATACCAAAATTGCAAATCAGTCCTTTAGGTGCCAGTTTGCAAAAAAATTGCCTCACAATCAACTATGGCTGGGTGGGCATCTATATAGCCGATTTTCACAAAATTAAAATTCTAGATGTAATGGTGAGGTCAAATCCACTACTAGACACTCCCAATTTCTGTGATACTCTAGAGTCAGGCTATGGTAATGAAGCAAGCTGAAGGTCTTGAATGGCTTGCGAAAATGAATTCTCCAAGAGCTTTGATACCATATAAGAATCTTCCTTAACGCAAGATTCCTCCAAGACCTTAGAACTCAACACAAGCACAAATGTAGACCAAAGAGTATGATCAATGAGAATATATTATCTCAAACATGTAATACATGTAATGAATGTACAAACACACTAGGAGTGTCTATATATAAAGGCCTCTCAGGAAGCACCTAGAATGTGTTTAGAAACAACCAGGAGATAAGATAAGTATTGACAACTAAGCACCTTATCCAAAATTCTAGATAAATGGATAAGAATGATGAAGTGTCATATGTGTGTAGAAGATTCCTACGTTGTAGACAACATGTGCTTAAAAGAGGTGCAGACCCTTATGATGTCATCATGACAACTCACAAGAGTCCACAAACTCCTCGGTGACTAATAAATAAATATGAAAATAATGCATTAACCTAAGTAAACTTAACTGTAAATAGTAAATACTTATTTACACTAACAAAAATAAACCCTAGATCTCTTAGATGTCAGTACTAAATAAACTTTGAAAAATTAAATACTGTTGATGCTCGTCATACACAGAAGAAATGTTGCAACTTAGTAAGTACAAAATATACTTGTTAATGAATTAACTTTGTAGATCTTAAGATGTTATTTTTTATTATCATTACTTTAACTTAATTGAAAGCATAGAAATAAATAGAGTGAACACATTTGAAACCAAGATTTAATGTGGAAACTCAATTTGGAAAAAACTGCCAATTGCAACTAGTTACAAATTTTCACTCTTTTGAAGTGATCCCTATTAGAGCCAACCTTGTTAAAGGCTACAAAACACATATTAGGTGTGACCCTATTAGAAGATTCAATCACCCTGTTAGGAATGGCCTTGTTAGAGGTATTTAGATAATTCAATAGAACTACCACCTTGTTAGAGGATTTACAAATTGTTGTTAAACCAGCTTTCTTAAGAGATTTAGATCACTACTATAATGGTCAAAGAGTAACAATGAATGGACCTAATTTTGATGCAACTGAATTACTGGTTAAAATTCTCTATTTTGACTTGGACCTAATCTTTCCTAATCAAATGTGTCCTTTTAGCTCCAAAAACACATTTTTCTTATTTTTAGATATTCTTCCTCTAAGCATTTATAAAATCTTCAATGGATTCACATACCACTTTAGACACTCTATCCCACAACTTGACCTTCTACTTATATTATTCACATTGTCAAGTTGACTAGAATACAACTTAGAATAATTAATATTCATTGCCTCAGTTAGCTAGAATCAATAGATAAATAAATTAAAAACAATATGCCAAAATAAAAAAATCTTTTGATAGCCAACCTTGCTCAGTAGACACTAAGTCAGAAGAAATTTTCCTATGTTAACCAAGTGAAGCTTGAAGAACATTGCATACTAGCAAATGGGTAAAAGCACAAACTTGTGTCACCCTTTTGTAAAGGAAAAGGCTAACAAAAGAATAACTATTCACCTTCAATGAGATAAAATTGGTATTATTATTTTGAATTTGGAAATGAAGTAAAATAATTAAATGTGTAGAAAGGGATAAAATTTTAGTATTATAATTTTTAATAATTATTTGGAATAAGAATTTATATATTTTTGTAATTCTTATAGACAATTTTTCAGGTGTTGAAAAACATAGAAAGTTAGGGGTCTAGTTCCCACCACAAAACTATATGAAAATAAATATATTTCCCTTTGATCTAATACTATGTTATAGATAACATATGTATCTAGAACAATCAAAAATAAAAATTAGCTTTAGAACTGTATTTTCTCTTTTATAAGGATTTAACTCACCTTAAATCAATAGTTTTCATCTCTAACCATAATTTTCAAAACAAATCTATTCTAACCAAGAGAAAAATTATACATTCTAGAAGAGGACTCTCTCTTCTAGAATGTCATATAATGATGAGATTATTTTTATATGATTTAATATTTTTTTCTTTCTCAAAACAAACATTTTTTTGAGTATTAAAATACATGGTTGTGGAATTTTTCAATTTCAATATACTATGTCTAATTATAAAATTATAAAATCTACATGAGAATATTCTTGACTCTAAGATCTATGAAATGATATTTATATGTTATTAAAAAAAATCTTTAAAAAGGTAAGATTTATTGGAACACTACTTTTTTGAAATAATTTTATTTCATTAGTAATTGGATACAAACTAGTGTAAAGGATGCATTTAATAGATATTTCCAATTGAAAAAGTGTGAGACCAGATATAACTTAGCTAGAATGAATTTATCTAGATCATACATTTGTAAAAAATTAAATTTTAGATAGAAATTCTCAAATTTAGTCATTCTAATAAGTCATCTTGTAAGCTGACACAACTTTGTACTTTTACTTAAATTCCTTTGATAACTGAGTGAGCTCGATTAGCACTAGTTCCATCCAACATTTCTTTCATTAATTGAGTGTGCTCACTTAGCATTCATCATCCACAGTCTTTCTTTTGGCAATCGAGTGAACTTGATAAACACTTCCTACTAAACTAGGTAAACTTTGTAGTGCTTAATAGCCACAGAAAACTATCTTTGATACCCAAATGATCTCGACATATACTAACTGATAATGATATGACATTTGTGTGACATCAAATGGAATACACAATTAATCAATTTTATCAAACAAACCACAACTAAGTAATCCATGTGAACAAGTATGAATCCACACATCGCATGCTAGGCTTCCAACCTTAACAAATACTCCCTTGGCTAACCTATCAAGCCTTGTCCTACTCAACTCTTTCCCTTTCAGTCTTCTATCTCCACACATCAACAAATACCCTTGTGGCTACTTATATTGTAGCAAGTCCCACAAAACCACCAAGTGGTATTACATAAAAATTTATTTCTTTTTCCCAATATTAAATAAATACATGAAATATGGTCACAATGTTACAATACAACTCATCAAGTACATCTCATGGGAATCTTTACATGTTGCACATCCATCTAGGTGCAATATTACATAAAAAATTATAATATAATAATTTTATGCAATGTGTGCAACACCTATTATCTCAACAGTTGGTACATGTGTGTATTTGAAAATTAAACTTTAAAATTTCATGCACATATTTAATTAACTAAACAATTGATTATATATAGATTTATTACTCATAAATTTATTTTTATTCTTTTCCTAAGGAAATTTAAGTCTACAAAAACATTGAATTGGCTTGAAACACAACATGCGAGACATAATGTTAAGTTTCTTTGGAACTTCTTTGAAAGTGGTCATGAAAAAGGAGAGCATGATGGAGTAGGAGCATGTGTAAAGATTGCACTTTGCCAACATGAACTTTTAGGTATAGTATTGTTACCTACCAATAAAATCTAATATATATGATGGGTATGTGCAGGATCATGGTGTACCAAACTATGGCCTTAAGTGGCAGTGAAAAACCAACAAATTAGGGTTATGTCAAATTGACACTTAATTTTAAAATGGTTCTAGACTTTATATCAAAAAGTTGTAAGAAAATAATCTGTAGGAAATTGAATCTAGTTTCTTAAATACTAGGCCTTATCTGGAGAAAAAAATATTTGATTGGTCAAAAGTTTGGATTTTAATGCAGTACTACAAAAATTTTAGGGCGAAAATAAAAAGTAGGTGTATGTCTGACCACCTTAATCATAATGAAATGATAATATTTTTAAATATAATTTTAGATATAAAAAGTAGACTCATGCCTAGATGTGACACATATTTTTGGGAATTTTTATTCCAAATAATTAATTAATTATGAATTTTCTACTATACTATTTTTAGAATTAAAAAATTCCTGTGTCTGACCACCTTAACTAGTTCAAAAAAAATCAAAATTAAGTTTTTTTTTTTTGCTTATACTAGTCGAAGCATAGAATGTGATACATCTTTTGGATTTCACAAATCTTATACGGTTTGAATGTTATAGCTATTTTTCAACTAGTATGTCAATCAGCACTTTGCAGTTAACTCCATTAGAAAATAAGTAATAATTACTTATTGAACTCGTAATTTGACAAACCTTACATTTATGAAAAGCTAAGAACATTCTTAAGAAACCCTTTTCATTACATCAAATTTTGGTTTAAGAAAAGTCGTCAGCTACATGCTTGAAGTAAAAAACACATAAGAACATGCAAAAAACACATTTTCGAGATGTTTTAATGATGACCATATAAGGTTGGTATCGAAAGATATAGTAGGAATTATAAAGGTATTAATTGTTTTCATTTAGTATCAGGATGGGTGGGAAAAAAGTTGGAATAGATTTTGAAATTCTTTTAGGCATTTCAAAACTACATATTTTTCAGATCGCCACTTTTTGGCACACCATGATCCTGCACATACCCTAACCATCTGCTAGATAATTGTTTTATATTTTGTTAAAATTGATACAATTTTATTTCCTATATAGGTGCAACAATAGACAAAGAAAATCAAGTTGTTGAATGCTACAAATCTCATTTTTCTCCTTTTCATACAACATATAATAAGCATTTTTTTTGGGAAGTGAAATGTGAGATTTCTATTTTTCTTTGACATGATTACTTTAATATTTTGATTATTGACATAGATACTTGCCAATTTAATGTGTTATAGATATTGATCAATCAAATCCATACAATTGTCAACCCATTGTTCAAATTAGAATATTGTATCAACTGATGACTATTGGACAACACAAACCTCCAGTAATTCAAGTAAGAGAAAAATAATATTTTTGTGACGTCTCTATTCAAAAAAATGCAATGGGTCAATGCAAGAATATTGTGAATAGCTATGTCTTTGAATGGACATGGACAAACATAATCAGAAGTACCCCTTATGAAGAATATGGCAATGAAATAGATATTCATAATCCTATGTATTCAAATGATTATGAACATGTTTCTAATTTAGTTGTTCTAGGCGAGTTTCTACAAACATGTTTCATTTTTATATTTATTTGTCTTCATATTTTTTTATTTAAAATTTCCATTATTTTTATACATTAATAGGTGACATCTTTGTTGTGTATGTGGATGATCAAAATGTCGAAGGTGCGCATTATTATTTACTTAGATGCACAAAAGAAAAAATCAAGTTGACTGAACCATGTACAAATGATGATAACCAGTCATATCCAACTGGTTCAGTTGTTATATATTGTATAGATTATCTTCTTATGAGATGTGTATAACTAATTAGAGAGTGAAAGATCAATTGTAAATAATTATTTATTTTCTATATTATTAAGAATATGAAATGAAGTACAAATCTTATTTTGTAGGCACCTATTATCAACAGACAAAAATTGTCCACAATGGGGTTAAATTTATTGAATACATGACTACACAAAAATTTCTACATTATAGCCACTTGGTTTTAAACACAAACATTTAGTTTGACATTTTGCCAGAAAAAAGAATGTAGCAAACCAAAGTGGAGGTTAGATATCAAGGTGCATGAAAAGTTGTTGGAGATTATTAAAGATAAATAGGATCTTGACCATATGTATTAGCAACTTCCTAATTGGTAGATAGGTTTAATGACTAATAAAAATATTTGAAATTTATATAGACATAAATTGTTTTTCAATAGTTATACATATTTTTATTTTTTCAATATTTATACACTTTTACAAAACACCTAGAAAATTATGTAAGATGTATTTTCATTAATTTATAGAACATGTAAACTTATTACACATTAACAATTGTCTAAAAAATAATGTATTTATTTCTATTTACATTTACATTTGTTATACACTTTTACAACACACTAGAAATTTATGTAACACATATTTTCATTAATTTATAGAACATGTAAATTTCTCACATATTAACAATCATTTAAATAAAAATGTAGGAGATATTTAAAAAACATGTTTCCACATTCACCTAAAATATATTCTAAATGTAATATCAAATATATCAATTACATATTAACATGGTCACATAACTCATGAAAAAATCATATATGTCAACTATAAATGTAAATGGTCATATATCTAATGAAAAATCAAATATGTCAACCATAAATGTAAATGGTCACATAACTAATCAAAATATCATATATGTCTACTATAAATGTAAATGGCTAGCTAAATCATGCTAATATGAAATATGTCAAATATGCACGTGTTGTAAATTTAAAATGTCACATTTAGTTGTAAATATAAATGATATCATCATAAATTAATATCAAACACCATGTATATAACATATATGAATATCAAACATGATCATGCCACGCTCCATGATGTGATCGACTGAGATGAGATCTTGAACCCTGTGTCCAATATAAGAACAAATGTATCATGACATGTGTATAAATTTAATTAATAATAACATAAGTGTAATTATATTTACCTATGACTCAAGATGACTAGGGTTGAAAGTTGTCTCTCCATCTCTACCCTCATGAGCTACAGATACAATCTGTATGCAATAGAAGAAACAAATATGTCACAAGTTATACTTTACTAAAGTTTTAAATATAAGATCTATAGGTCCAATTGAATAGAAATTTTTGTAAAGTTTAACCTATGCCTCATCTTGCACAAGATTCATAGGTATTTGCAAGTCCCCATATGCCATTGTCGTCATAAATATATGCCTACATATCTCACTCAAGTCTATATCACTAAAGGTCATATCTCTAATGTCAAGTGTAGGATCTATGAGCATATCTCTGAATAATGAATGTCATGGTGGGTAAAAACCTATCTCGATAGGGGGTGCTACATTATCCTCAACTATGGTCTATGGTAGAGTTGTACATGCAACATGTATGTCCTATTCACCCTAACCATCTTGTGTCTCTAATGTACCTTTGATGATACCACTCACTTATGATGATGCTACACTGAGTGGTTCTGTAGTCAACAACTAAATACCTCAATAGGATAAAAGTAGATCAATGAAAAAACATGTACTAATAGCCCTCAAGTTGTCTACTAAAGAATCCATGAAGACATCTACTAGAGATGAGATGTCAACCTCATGATACATATCATCACTTAAAGATGATGCAACAGAGTGACCACCTGTAGATGCAGATCATGACCATGTCATGTATATGTGCACTTAGTTAGAAGACATCTTATGCACCTGGGTAGCAATAGTGGAAATACTCTCCTATACATCTCCACATGTATCATTTTCCACCCTATCTCTAGTTGTAGCTAACTCCAAATGTTTTGGCATCACCAAAAGGTTTGGACCGATTGATGCCCATTTATCAATGGGGATAAAAGCATCTATGTGTCTGAATTTATTTGAGAACCTACCCTAACCTTGCCCAGCATGCCTAGGCATATTAGTGTACTCAACCTCTCGATGTAGATGAAATTTTTCAAATAATTATTTGTATAAATATAAGGGGAACTCATCCTTTTGGGGCCACATGTGATGTGCAACCAACCAATGGGCATACGTGAGAGGTGCCACCAATGGATCAATACATCTCATAGCATGGTACCCTCTAACCTTTTTCAAAGGTCAATAATTTTGGAACATGCTCTTCACACTCTCCATTGAGACCATCTGATATAGCTCCCTCCATCACAAACCACCACTAACACTATGGGATAGATCTCTTTAAAAAGTGTCCAAACCAATACTATCATAAGGGTTAAAACCCTTGATAGTGTGCATCATGCTAATAAGATCATCTCTAATTGCAATCACCTTATCCCTATGCTATAGGGTAGGTGAAGCCTAGAGATTCTGATCAATAGTATCAAGTGCACTCTGTAAGCAGTAAATAGTATCACTAAATAATGTCTCCCTATCTTGGGTACTAGTAGTTGATCTATGGGATGAACTACTATTGGGATGACCATGTACATTGGTCTCTCTAGAATCACCACCTCCTAATGCCATAACGATGAAAGATATAAACAAACAAGACTAGATATATAATAATAGATATATGCACATGCATACATATACATATATACACAGATTATTATATAAATGAATTAAATCAAAACACACTAAATGAATTTTTCTAAACAAACCTATTGTACAACATATAAGGAAATGTTAACTACATTATTTTTTTTTTAGTAATAGATAAAAGTCAAATTTAGATAACAATTTTAGGGATTATAGGGTTAGAGAGAGGTTTAGGGTTTATAGAAATGGGGTTTAGGAGTTAGAGAGTGATTTAGGGTTTAGAGAGATGGGGTTTATGAGTTACTAAGTTATTTAAGGTTTAAAGAGATGGGGTTTAGGAGTTAGAGAGAAAAAGGGTTAAAAGTTTGAGAGCTAGAAAGAAAGAGATGGGGTTAGGGTTGGGAAAGATAAGTTATGTAAATTCTAGAGAGATAAGTTTAGGGATTATGGGGTTAGAGAGCATTTTAAGGTTTACAGAGATGGGGTTTAGGAGTCAAAAAGTGGTTTAGGGTTTAACAAGATGGGGTTTAGGAGTTAGAGAGTGGTTTAAGGTTTGGAAAATGAAGTTTATAAGTTAGAAAATGGTTTAGGGTTTAGAGATCTAGGGTCTAAGAGTTAGAGAGAGGAAAAGGGTTAAAATTTTGAGATCTAGAAAGAGAGGGATGAGGTTAGGGTTGGGAGAGATATGTTATGTAAATTCTAGAGAGAGAAGTTTAGGGATTATGGGGTTAGAGAGAAATTTAGGGTTTAGAGAGATGGGATTTAAGACTTAAAGAGTAGTTTACAGTTTAAAGAGATGGGGTTCAGGAGTTAGAGAGTGGTTTAGGGTTTATAGAGATTGGGTCTAGAAGTTAGAGAGAGTCAAAGGATTAAAAGTTTGAGATCTAGAAAAAGAGAGATGAAGCTAGAGTTTTGAGAGATAATTTATGTAAATTTTACACACACAGAGAATTTTTGGGATTATGGGGGTTAGAGAGTGGTTTAGGGTTTAGAGAGATGTAGTTTACGACTTAGAGAGTTGTTTAGGGTTTAAAGAGATGGGGTTTAGGAGTTAGTGAGTAGTTTAGGGTTTAGAGTGATGGGGTTTAGGAATTAGTGAGTAATTTAGGGTCTAAAGAGATGGGTTTTAGGAGTTAGAGAGTGGTTTAGGGTTTAGAGAGATGGGGTTTATGAGTTTAAAAGTGGTTTAGGGTTTAGAGAGATGGAGTCTAGGAGTTAGAGAGAGACAAAGGGTTACAAGTTTGAGATCTATAGAGAGAGAGAGAGAGAGAGAGAGAGAGAGAGAGAGAGAGAGAGAGAGAGAGAGAGAGAGAGAGAGAGAGAGAGAGAGATGAGGTTAGCATTGGGAGAGATGAAATTATGTAAATTCTAGGG
>CM053787.1:753969667-753979667 GCA_028749045.1 Cupressus sempervirens | reverse complement strand
TTAGAACATACCTGTATATTTATTTGGTGTGCATCATGTCTAGGATTCCATGCATGAATAATAGAATGAAAATATCTTTCAGCACTTTTCTTCTCTTCCTCATTTGACCAATCAATAGTGTCCATGTTTTGTGCCCTTTCCAACAATAGGAATACATGTATATGAGGTGAACCTTGGTGTTTCCACTCATATCTACACCAAAATTCTTTGACTTTCATACCCTTTTGAAGTATTTCTTTTCTAAACAATGTATGTCTCAGATGCATGTAATGTGCAACAATGTGAGGATGGTCAATGAAATTTTGTCTTCTCCATTTTTTAGCCTCTTGTGGATCACTTGGTATTGTCCTAGGTATTAATGAATGTAAATTAGTCGACTACATGTCTACTACACTTAATGTGAAAAAAATTGCACGAGTTCCTACTTGGTGAAGCAAGTCTATCAATTCACCTTTTCATTTAGCCCAATACAACCTTGTGCCTCATATACTTGTTCCAAACCTCATCAATCTCTTAGCCAAATTACTATGTGGCATACTTTCCATATATTCATGTAACTCATTGATTTTAATTGGCAAAAAATTACTATGTGGCATACTTTCCATATGTTCATGTAACTCATTGATTTTAATCGGCAAAATTGTGTAAATTCCTTTTTACAAATACACTTGATAAATTTTTTGTTTGATGTCACATTATCATGTTTTTCATAAAACACCTGAACCTTGGATGTTTACCAAAATGATAATCCCTATACTAAATGAAATGCTTAGTGAAGTCATCAAGATAAACTTGCTTCGTTGGTTCTAACCATTCACATCTTCCATCAGGAAACAATGTTAGAAAAGCCATATCCAATAATCCCAACTTAACATATTCATTGATAGGAGATGAACCTATAGCTGTTCATTCAATTAATTGAGATGAAATTGAATCGGGATTGTTCATAGATGCAAAAATTAATTCCATTTACCATTGAGTAGTGGGTGGTTGAGAGGCCATAGATGTAGTATGCTCAAGTATATTACCTTCATCCACCTCCATGAGTAGACCAACAAAAATTACTTGGGTTGCATTAGAATGAAACTCCATCTGCACTATCTTCAACCTATTAAAAATATTATCATCACAATTTTGGGTCATCTCATTGAGAACACCTAGATCGATTGTAACATCTACATAAAAGGGATCATTTTCTACTTTGTACCTTAATGCTCTATACACACACTTCTTATTTATAGTAAAGTTATAATAGGTGCCACATTGATCCCATCTATAGACAATAATTATGGGCAAATTGTCAATTGAATGTGGAAAAACTTTGGATACTTCTTCTACATGTTAGGGAAAGCATATAGTGTGTCCCTTGTAGTTGTATTCACCACCAATTGCATGTGTAACTTGAAGTATAAGACTAACACATGCAATCAACATCTCTTCAACTTGGGTCAAATTCGTAAGCATTTGTGGCTGAGACCTAGGATCCATATGGTTTAGAGAAGAAAATATACGAATACTTCTCTCTTGTCAACACCTTTTACATATAGGACCTTAAGAAGTACAATTAACTTTCATAAAAAGATATGATTCTTTACAAACATGACACATATTTGGAGTATTCAAACTATCTATTTGATGCCTAAACTACATTTGAAATCTTCTAACCTCACTATCACAAAGACCATTTGGGTTTGCAACATTTTCCATAGTTCCTTCAACACCATCGTTCATTCTAAAAATATTTTCATGTTGTGGGGTTACAAAAACTCATTGTATTGAGCTAGAATTTTCGTGTTCAACGTCTAACTAAACATTACCATTACATTGTTGGTTGTACCTTTTAGTTTCTTGGGCATAATTTACTTGACACTCATGTTCTACTTCATTTTCTTTGAAGATTTGTGGACTATTTCAATCTTGTATATTTCTTTCGACATTTCTTCCACTATTTCTTGAGGCCTTCTCCTAACACTTTTCTCTCTATCAACTTGGTTACGCATTATCCTTTGTTCCTCTATCTAAGCTTCTCTCATTTGTTCTCTTTGATGTCTATGATAGTCTCTTTGGTATCATCTATTGCATTCTCTTTGGTATTCTATTCTCTCTTCCTCTTATTGAAATTTCAACCTCGGTCTCACTATAGCTAATTATAGTAAAAAATAGAGTGAAGTTAGCAAAATAAATGAAAAATATGATTTTTTTTGTGAACTAATGCATTATAATCTAAATTCAATAATTATGTTAAATAAATGTATGCATGTAGGTGGTGTTCATATTTAAACGTGGACTTAAATAATATAAATGAAATATGCAGTTAGATATGATCCTTATATGGGTATTTCTTTGTTGAAGATAACACAGATTTATACAAAAATTAATAACAATTAGATGAATAAAATTTAGAAACTAACTCATAATGTACAATAAAAAGAGCTCTACAAATTTTCAATAACATGAAAGACACCTCCTATTTGTAGAGAATAATTACATAGTTGTAAAATCCAAAAAACCTTCTCTCATTTACAAAAAAAAAAATAATGATACCAATGAATGATATCATCATCTATAAGATCATACAATGGAAAATAGAAAGGTCAAACAATTAATTAATTCCATTGTCGAGGCCTCCATTTTCCATCTACCTAATCCAACATTGGATGCATGTTTGAATGTGAGTATGGTTTCAAAGTTATAGTGTCTAGAAAATAAACTTCACAGAATTCTTCATGGGTTAGTGGGTTTCAAAATGTATCCTATATAGTCCCTCACCACCAAGAATAATTCTCTCACTTCAACAAAGTCCAAACCATTTATACATCTTGATAACAGAATGACAAGTGGCAGGGGTTTGATACAATGTATAGTAACTTGCTCCACAAGTGGTTCTTTAGTCCACTCATCTATAAAAAAATGATCGTGCTGAAAATAAAAATTTGGAGCATCTCTATTTTGTACAATTCCTATTATTGTGCCCTCGAACCATGCACCCTAATAGCCCTCTTTAGAAGAGCACATTTCAACCTTCATGCCAATTAGATTTTCCATTGTGTCTTCCTTAAATATGATTACAACAAAATTGATATTTCAATAAATAATTTTAAGATATTTGTAAAACAAATTGTAAGGAATATAAAAGGACTAATGGTTTATCTAAAATAAATTATTTAGTAATTTAAAAAAATAATACAAGTTAGTATGACATTAATGTATAGTAAAAATAAAATAAAAGCTAACATTTTATTAAGAAAGGATATATTAGCATCAATATAATATTAATATTATGACATTGCCTTGCATATGCAAAAGTACAAAATGTAAACTAACATAACAGTCAAATAAGGAATCCTTTCAAATTATTCTTCAACCTTTGTAAACCCCTCTTTTTAGGAGATATTATATGTATTTCCTAAAAAGATAATTCATCTATTTGTAGTTAAAAAAATACAAGGAATTAGTATGACATAAACGTAAGAAAAAAAAAAATTAAAAATCTAACATTATAATAAGAAAGAATTTATTAGCATTAATATAATATAATTATGGTGACATTTCCCTCCATATGTAAAAGTGCAAAATGTAAACTAACATAACTGTCAAATAAAGGATCTTTTCAAATTATTCTTCTATCTTTGTAAACCCCTCTTTTTAGGAGATATTATATGTATTTCCTAAAAAGATAATTAATCTATTTCTAGTTTTAAAAATATAAGAAATTAGTATGAAATAAATGTAAATTAAAAATTAAATAAAAATTTTAATATTATATTAAGAAAGAATTTATTAGCATTAATATAATATAAATATGGCGGCATTGCCTTCCATAAGTAAAATTAGAAAATGTAAACTAACATAATTTTGAAATAAATAATCTTTTCAAATTATTCTTCTAACTTTGGAAACCCCTATTTTTTAGTAGATATTATATGTATTTCCAAAAAATATAATTAATTTATTAGTGGTTAAAAAATACAAGGAGTTACTATGACATATACGAAAATTAGAAATAAAACAAAACCTAACATTTTATTTAAAAATATAAATTAAGAATAAAATGTTATTAATATGGTGGCATTGTCATCCATAGATAAAATTAACATAAATTAAGATTAATATAAGATAAATAATATTTTCAAACAATTAAAGTAAATTTCATTTTAACTCTTACTATTTAAAACATTCATATGGTGGCATTTCCTTCCACATGTAATTATAGAAAATGCAACGTAGCATCAAGATTAATAATATGAGAATTTACAAATCGTATCATACCATAGGCTACAAAATTAACATATGAAAATATCAAGTAACAATTATCTAAACCAACTTAAATATCTAATATGATATCTATATATACATCTATTCTTGATCATATGCATGTTAGAATCTGAAACGTAATTGTATTGCTCATATTAATAAATTTGAATATGCATTCTATAGTTTGAAATTTAACATGCAAATAAAAGGAAACATGCACGTAAAAATTAAAATGTAAAATGCATTGTAATATTAAATCTAACATGCATTTGAGAAACTATTGTAAATTTAGCTACTATTAAAATTAACATGAAGTCTATCATGCATTGTAAATAAAAACATGAAATCTAGCATGCATTCTAAATACTATTCTAAATTTAAATACTATTAAACAAAACATAATACAAATCTCTTACTTTTCTTTTTGATGTGGTTTGTTCATCTTATAATTTATAAAAGTCCTCTCCAAACCTCCTTTATTCTTCTCCAAAATAACCTTCTTATTCTATAAACCCTCTTCCTCCTCACAAAGTTTCTCTTCCTTCTTACAATTTCTCTTTTCTACCTCTCAAAATTCTCTATTCTTCCACTCTACTCTCTTGCGTTTGTTTTCAATTCTTTGCAAATCAAAATGTAAAGACAAATTAGTGTTTTGTAACTAGGAAATAACTCTTAAAGTTCCCATTGAGACTCTTCAAATTCTAACTCTTCATTTCCATAGACTTTCTAAATTTCTAAGAAAACCACCACTAAATTATAATTAATAATTTAGGTGAGTTATTAAAAAGAAAATTTTAAAAATAAAAAATAAATTTGGCTGATGGGGCCACTACTCCCAGCACCTCGCATTCATCAGCATTTTCTATTGTAAAAATAAACATGTGGTGACGGGCGACCAACCCCTACCACCACTCTTTTCCACTTCCCCTTCTGATAGCACTACCACTATTGTTAGTGGCAGTAATTGCTAGACTAACATATGTTAGTGCAGCAGTTACTACCATTGACAACAACGACAACATTGTCGGCAGCCTCATGCATGTGGGTTTATACTTATGCTTCTTATTTGTTTGAATTTTTAAAAAAAAAATTTAAAATTTTATTTAAAATTTTATAAATAATTTTATAAAGTTTTTAAATTTTTTAAATTATTATTATCATTTTGTTTTTAAATTATTTAAATTTTTTTTAAAAATTAAACTTTATATATAGTTTTATGTTCTTTTACTTAGTTTAATCCATTTTCAATCTTGTTTTTATATAGAAACTAACATACATATATAAATAATGTGAATTAATTTTTTTTTATTTTTTGTTATGTGAACTCTAAATTCCAAATGCTAATTTAATTTAAATATTGTAAATGCCAAATGGTAGTTAACTTTTTTAGTGGAGATTACAATGTGGAATACAAAATAATTTTTTAAAGATTAGTTTTGAAATATAGTTTTGTTTGTAATTGCCCACGTTTCTTTTTCCCTCACACAGATTATTTCTTGGAATACTCCCATGTTGAGAAATATTTCTCCCATTATATATGCCTCTTGGCATAACTACTAGCTTACACACACACACACACACACACACACACACACACACACACACACACACACACACACACACACACACACACACACACACGTGTGTGTGTGTGTGTGTGTGTGTGTGTGTGTGTGTGTGTGTGTGTGTGTAAGCTAGTAGTTATGCCAAGAGTCATCATTCTTGAGGCACCTATTTTATTATTTAAATCCTAAACCACACATAGGATTTAAATTAAAATAGGTAGCCCAAGAAAGATAACTCTTGGTATTATCTATATATATATAAGCTAGTAGCAATCAAAGTACACAATGGAAGAGATATTTTGAATATTTTGAATATTTTTATTATTATATATATTAAATAAAAAATACTTACACATATACTTATATTTAATAGACATACACATTTTTTTATATACATACACATACATACAAACATATTATTTATATATATATATAGACATATACTTATTATGTATATACACATACACACACACACACACATATATACATATACATGTGTGTGTGTGTGTGTGTGTCTGTGTGTGTATGTACATACATACAACCATATTAAATACTATATATATCTAATAAAATTTTAATTATTATTTTAGTTTATGAGTTCTTTAATTCTATAATGAAGATGCTTCTAGTTAGTCTTAGACTTCAAATTCCAATTTTAATATTATTGTTAGAAATAGGGGTAGAGTTTGACTTAGGGTTAGGTTTATTGTTTGGATTACGTATAGAGTTTGAAGTAGACTTAGGATTAGAATTAGTGTTATCATTACAAATATGGTTAAAAGAGAAAGTTAGGGTTATAGTTAGACATAGGGTTAGGCTTAGAGTTTGACTTAGAATGAGGATTAGAGTTAGCATTGCGATAATGGTTAAGAATATAATTAGACTTTAGTTAATGAAGGACCGTATGGTTAGAATTAGAGTTACATTTTGACTTAGTTTTAGGGTTAGAGATTTACTTAGGTTTAGGGTTAGACTTAGGGTGAGCGTTACAGTTTGACATAGAATTATCATTAAAAATATGGTTAGGGGTTTAAATAGACTTAAATTTATCAAAACAACATTGTTAGATTTAGGGTTAGAGTTTTACTTAGGGTTAGGTTTTAACTTAATTTCAGGCTTAGATTTGGACTTAGACTTATGATTATACTTACACTTATCATTATGAATTTGGTTGGGGCTATAGTTTAACTAAATTTTATCAGAGAAATATGTGGTTAGAATTAGGGTTGGAGTTTGAATGAGAGCTAGGGTTAGAGTTAGGGTTAGGGTTATAGTTTGACTTAGACTTCCCATTAGAGTTAGACTTATCATTAACTGGAGGTAATTGACTAAGATCACCAAACAAAATAATAGATAGACCTGCAAGAAAGAAAATAAAGGTTAAAAAATGTATTACGAATACTACATATGGATTATAATATTTATAAATATTAGTTCACACAAAAAATACACTTAACAAAAACAAAAGTTTTACCTACAAAACTTCTATCAGCATTTTCTAGGAATGCTTGTCTGAGATAGGAATCTATATTTTTGAGCAAGTTTTGACCAATGAATCTCATTTCATCAATCAAAATGTATCTGACATGAAGTCATTTCTTCTTGAAAAATTGTAAGTTGTGTCCCCTCTAGTGGAGAAAAATCTTTTATTGGTATTCATAGTTTTGAAAGAATTATTGAAGCTCCTATATTAAAAGTTGCTACTCTAGTCTGTGTGACTAATTGAAGTGGAGAAGGATTTGGCATTGCAGCCATATGAAAAATTTGACTGATGGCACCAATTAGATAAGATTTTCTCGTTCCTACAGTTCCTTGAATTATCATACATAGAGGGTTCCCCACCTGATTGCTATGGTAATGTGTCATAATAATGTCAAAGGCCTTTTTTTGCTTTCCACTAAGAGTTAAAAATTTGATGCATTATGGAATGTCATGATACATGATACATTCATGATTCTTCATTTCAACAATGAAGTTGATAGCTGCAATAGTATTATCTTCACATTGATATTTAATAGACTAGTTTATATTCCTATCAATATCTCTTCTTCCCAACATGTCTATTTCAAAAACTTACATATGTTGACAACAATTCAATCTAGATATGATTTCCCATTCATGCAATATAGTATTCTCTTGAGCACATACAATATCTTCTACATCTAAGTCACTTGTAGCTTCATCATTTTCTATTGGTTCATCTCGTTGAATATTGGAAGGGCTATAATGGAGTGACTCCCAATCGGCCACTATAGTAGAATCACTATCACCAATGTCCCTTTCAATGTCACAAAAAGGTTTTTAGAGCAACAATTCAGATGAAGAAAATTCAACCCATTTGTTGGAGTCTCGCGAAGGAATCAATATAAGCCTTTGGAAAACTTTAACCATAGCTACTATTTCTCTTGGTCCCCATTTGTTATCTCTTCCTTTTTTAGGATTGTAAATCCAAGATCTTTCTGCATCAATTAATGTTATACCTTCCACACGAAGGGATCTTGATTTATAACCCTGTATAAAATACCTTGTATGTTCTTCCTCATTATTATCTATATTAATTGTTATAATTTTGAAAACCTCACATGAAACATTTATATTAACAAACTTTCTGGTACACTTCACCTATTTAAGCTCTAACAACATATGACATGTTTCCTAAGCTCGAGTGTTTCTTTCTATAACTATTTTTGTGAGAAGATTTATATATGCCCCTATTGCAAGATCATCAATATTTTTCAACTTTGATAAACACATCAATATTTGATGATATGTTTCAGAACTTCTTTCAATTTTTGAAGCATACTTTGTAGTATAATTGATAACTTCATGTCTACAAAGTACGGGTTGCCAATCAGTATTAGCCCTCTAGAGTTGCAACATGTGTCAATTATGTTTATTAACTCTATCATCATTTCTTGCTAGCTCAAATTTTGTTCATTGGTTTTTGCATCGTCATATAATCTAGACCCACCCAAATTGACTAGGCAAGAAGCATTATACCTGGGAGGGATCAAATTATAATTTTTTAATGGTGCACCTAAATAGTTGATGTATTAAATGGGCAAAAAAATTTAAATTCACACAATAATTACCTACAAACAATTATTCCCCTCTTTTTATGTAATCATGCACCCTCCTTATAGATAGTATGTCTTTCAACATAGTTCAATATCTCTTCATAGTCTTCATCAATATCCATCTCTACTAGTTGTGTTGTATTTTTGAGACATGGATGTTGACCAAAATATTGAAAAGTGTAAAAATAGTTGTAAACATTATAGTTAGTTAAATATAATAAAATATGTTGTTAAATTCAAAACATACCTATATATTTCTTTGATGCACATCATGTCTAGGATTTCATGCATGAATAATAGAATGAAAATATCTTTCAACACTTTTCCTCTCTTCCTCATTTGAACAATCAATAGTGTCCATGTTTGGTGCTCCTTCCAACCATAGGAGTACATGCACGTGAGGTGAACCTTGGTTTTATCACTCATGTCTACTACAAAATTCTTAGACTTCATACTCTTTTGAAGCGTTTCTTTTCTAAACATTGTATGTCTCAAATGCATGTAATGTGAAACAATGTGAGGATAGTCAATGATATTTTGTCATCTCGATTTCTGAGCCTCCCACAGACCACTTGGTGGTGTCTCAAGTATTAGTACATGTAAATTAGGCCACTACATGTCTGCTGCACTTAATGTGAAAAAAATTATATGAGTTCCTACTTGGTGAAGCAAGTTTATCAATTCACATTTTCATTTAGCCCAATACGACATTGTGCCTTGTAAACTTGTTCCAAACCTCATCAATCTATCACCCAAATTACATGTGGCATACCTTCCATATGTTCACATAAAATCAATGATTGTAATTGGCAAATCTTGTAAATTCCTTTATACAAATACACTTGATGAACTTTGTGCACAATGTCACATTATCATGTTTTTCATAAAACACCTGAACCTTCGATGTTTACAAAATTGATGATTCCTATATCAAATCAAATGCTTAGTGAATTCATAGAGATAAACTCGCTTCATTCTTAGTTCTAACCAGTCACATCATCCATCAGGACTAGTGGCTTATCTAAAATTAATTATTTGGTAATTAAAAAATACCACAAGTTAGTATAACATTAATGTATAATAAAAATAAAATAAAAACTAACA
>CM053787.1:753947167-753964667 GCA_028749045.1 Cupressus sempervirens | reverse complement strand
AGGAGCACCAGCAGCATCAGGATCTAAAGGCAACTTCAATTTAGGTGGTAACAAGAAGTTTTCTTTCTCTAAGGGGAAATAGTATCAGCAACAGAAACAACAATAGAAGGGATCGAAATTCTCAAGTTCAAGGTGGTGGTAAAGGTTCTAATACCAAGAACAACCACAATGCTCAATGCAATAAACAGAATTAGTCCAATCAGCTTTATGCCAATGTAGCTAAGTGCGAATTCTTCAAGTTGAAGATTTAGTATTTAGGGCATGTTATTTCAGGTGATGGTATTTCAGTGGATCCTGCAAAGATTCAGGCGATAATAGATTGGCCTACACTAACTAATGTGTCAAAAATCCATAGTTTCATAGGTTTAGCCTGTTATTATCGTAGATTTGTCTAGAACTTCTCTAGGATAGCACATCCTATTACTTCTCTTCAGAGGAAAGGAAAGAAGTTTGTATGGACGGTGAAATGTGAGGAAGCTTTTCAGAAGCTCAAGGAGCTTTTGACCAGTGCACCAATTTTAGCCGTACCTTATTCAGAAGGTGATTTCATGGTGTGTATAGATGCTTCTCTTGAAGGGATTGGGGTAGTGTTGATGCAGAATGGACGGGTGATTGCGTATGAATCACGCAAGCTCAAGAATAATGAGTTAAATTATCCTACGCATGATCTTGAGTTAGCAGCAGTAGTTCATGCTTTGACAAGGTGGAGACATTTCTTGTTGGGGCACAAATTTGAGCTACATAGCGGTCACCATAGTCTTCAGTACATTTTTACTCAGCCTAATTTGAATGCTTGCCAGAGGCGATGGATGGATTTTTTATGCGAGTATGATTTTGAGGTTAAGTACATTCAGGGTAAGAAGAATGTGGTAGTGGATGCTTTGAGTTGTAGGAGACATGTAGTATCATCAATGGCTCTTAGTGTGGATTTGAGGAGTCAGATTCTTCAGGCACTTCCTATGGATTTATGGTATCAGGAACTATGTAGAGAGATTGATTCAGGAAAACCTTTGGAAGGTAAGTTTGCAGGTTACGTTCGAGAATCAGATGGTCTTTTGAGACATTTAGGGAGGATTTATGTGCCCATTTTGGATGAGCTTCGCAGCTTGATTCTAGCAAAAGCCCATCATACACCTTACTCAGCACATCCAGGTGTCAAGAAGATGCATGCTGATTTGAGACGTTTGTTCTTTTGGTTTGGGATGAAGTGAGATATTGCTAATTTTGTGGCTAGGTGCCTTGAGTGTCAAAGAGTTAAGGCAGAACATCAGCACCTGGCTGGACTTTTGCAGCCAAATCTCATTCCTTCTTGGAAGTGGGATATCATCTCCATGGATTTTATAGTAGGATTACCTATGATAGTTCAACGTCATGATGCTATCATGGCCACAGTTGATTGGTTGACTAAGGTGGCACATTTCTCACCAATCAGGTCTTCCTACAGAGCAGTTTCTATAGCTAATGTCTTCATGCGTGACATTGTGAGATTACATGGTATTCCTAGAAAGATAATTTTTGATAGGGATCCTGTATTCACATCCTCATTCTGGACATCGTTGCAACATGAGCTCGGAGCACAGTTAAACTTCAGTTCGACATATCATCCAGAGACTGATGGTCAGACAAAGAGAGTGAATCAAGTTTTGGAGGATATGTTACGAATGTATGTGATGGATAGGCAGACACATTGGGAGGACTATCTTTACCTAGTGGAGTTTTCTTACAACAACAGGTATCACAATTCTATTGGCATGGCACCATTTCAGGCATTATACAGATTTCCTTATCGTACACCATTGAGTTGGGATAGTCTTGAGGATCGCATCCTATTGGGTCTTGAGATGCTTCATGATATGGAGCAACAGGTGGTGCATATCCGTGAGCATTTGAATGGCAAAAGAAATATGATGATGCTCATAGGACTGATAAGTAGTTTGCTGTGGGTGATAAGGTTTTCTTGAGAGTGCATCCGCAAAAGAGTCCAATCTGATACGGAAAGGGTTCTAAGCGAGCACCTTGCTTTGTGGGACCATTCAAGATTTTGGAGAGGATTGGCCCGGTTGCATACTGCCTTTCTCTACTGCCAAAATTAGCTCGCATTCATGATGTTTTCCATGTTTTAGTGCTTTGGTAGTATATTCCTGATATTGTACATGTACTTGATTGGAATGTGTTGCAGGTAGAGGACGGGCAGATGGCTTTGGAGCCAGTTCGTATTCTGGAGCAGTGGGAGTTGACCCTTAGGGATTAAACCATCAAGCAGGTAAGGGTCCAATGGGACCCTACTGATGATTCTTCAGCTACTTGGGAGGATGTAGCTAGATTGAGGGAGTTATACCCCTACTTGTTTGTAGGCTTCCAGGAGTAAGCCTAACCCAAGCAGGGGTGGATGCAGTGCCTACCCTCGTTCACATCTTTTCTGGACATATTGTTGCTATTATTATTATCAAACTTTGATGGACTAGTTTTATGTTGATGGATTAGTGGTATTGTTTTGAGACTATCAGACATTATGTTATGGATTGAGTGGTTATATGATGAGATCATTTAGAGTTTACATTTCATGCATACATGATGATCATTACATTACTTTTAGTTATTGTTGATGATTAGTTATATGGTTTATTATCTCATGTGTTTTATTATGGATACTTACCCCATACGTGCATGTGTATGGTGTGCGTGTTTTCTTATTGTAAGGCATTTCTGATGTGGTTAAGGAAGAGAGTCGTAGTCACCTGCTTAGTCAAGATCTACACGATGCACCACTTCCTGCCATTGTCTGTTTAGCTTAGCCTTATATATTGTATGTACATGCATGGTTTTTCTGCAGGTTGCAGGTACCAGGTATCGACTTCCCTGAATTGCTAGGATGAGTGTACCCTATTATACTATCTCAATGATAAGAGAAGGGAGATAAATTCTCAAGTCCAAATCCCAAACCCTTAAGCCAT
Source organism: Cupressus sempervirens (assembly GCA_028749045.1). NCBI lineage: Eukaryota > Viridiplantae > Streptophyta > Pinopsida > Cupressales > Cupressaceae > Cupressus > Cupressus sempervirens. The sequence goes on along the minus strand of CM053787.1, from coordinate 753,961,713 downwards.
TTGTCCTAGTAAGGTAGGACAAGTATCTGGATATTTTACCCACCGAATGTGTCGCATGACATAATTCATGATTTTTAACCCTTTAGACTGATTTTGTGTGAATTTCTCTATGATGGATTTTCATATTTTATCTTGGAGGTCTATGGTGAATTTTCTATTAATTAAGTCTTAATAAATAGATTTAATAATAAATTAATTATTTGAGAAAATTAATATAAAATATCATGTTATTTGATATTTTGATTATAATTGATTAAATATGAATTATTGAGGAAAAAGGAATTAAATAAAAGAAAATTAAAAATTAAAAATAATAATAATTATAAAATAATAATAAAGTAATAAATAAATAATAATAATAAAAGTTATAAAAATTAAAATGAAAGTTATAAATATTTAAATGGAAATTATATAAAAAGTGAATTGGAGTTATAAGCTTGCATGAGAGTTAACACACTTTTCTATTTCTCATGTGTCAACAAGACGGAGGTTAGTGCATCAATTAAGCACATGGTGTCTACAACCCTATGACTCATCTAGAAGGTTGGAAAAGACCCATGCTTAGTTGGTGACAGCTTCTAGCTGTTTCTAGAGGCATTCTAGATGTTTCCTGAGAGCTCTTTATATTCAGGCATTCCTAGAAGCTTAGATATAGTGTGGAGAGCTTTTGAAGCATTGGAGGATTCAAGAACTCTGAAGAAGGGAGCTTGCTGTATGGGTTTTCTGAGCAAGAGCGAATTAGCATCAGAATCTGGATAGATTATTGTGATTTTACTTATGCTATTTCTGCATCTTGCATTCCCTATTTTCTTCGTGTCTTCCATATGTCTTCTGAGGATTTTCCTATTTTAATTGTATGCATTTTCATTATGGGTAGTTAAATTGATTTCAGAAACCTTATATGCATAGATCTAAAGAGATCACGGGGTTGGGGTTTAAATTTATAGCCAAATCCATTAGAAAATTAATTGAATGAATCTAGAGTGCAAATATGTTATACAAAATTCTTAAATTGTGGATATAATTCCTTGTGGAAAAACATACATGTTTATATATTCAGATCTGCATACACACACACACACACACACACACATATACACTGATATATATATATACACATACATATGTATATATAAAATTCACTGAATGATCGATTGTTAAATCACAGTGGGGAAAACTTAATAAATCGCGACACGATTCGTATTGTGAAACGGCATTTGAAACAATGTTAAGAAAATATATATATTATAATTTTCTTGGGCATGATTTGTACCCCATGCCTGCGGAAGGCAGAGGCCTACTGTCATAGGTCTGTGACGACAAGGGTACTACATACCCGCTATCGACGCAGTGCCTACGATCGCAGGTACTGCATACCGTAGCAAAGGTGGGGGGTCATTTAAATATTTCGTTGTGCTTTAAAAAAAATTAAAAAACATTTATGTTATATGAAATCGAATTTTCATTGTTAAATGATATTTCATATGTTATTTGAATATGAATTTCAGCTTTTCAATGTTGCATTGTTATTAAATTATTAAATGTTATATATATGTATTTATTTATGTATGTATATATATATATATATATATGTATTTATATATATGTATGTATGTATGTATGTATGTATGTATGTATGTATGTATGTATGTATGTATGTATGTATATATATATATATATATATATATATACATTATCAATAATAAATAATTGATATATTAATTGATGTTTGGTATTTAGAGAGAATTTCTTTAATAACAAGATATTTTATAATGATGAGCAATATAGATTCAATATAATCTTTAATTTGGAAAGATGAATATGGAAAGAATTTTAAAATGATGGGGGTCTAAATGGGAATATATTTAAGAGACATTTAGAACATTTAGAAAATTGAGTCTAATGGTTTTTTGGGTAGAAACTTTTATCTACCAATACAAAAACATGGGTTAGCGTGAGGTTTCTCCACTTGACAATTAAATTGGGAAACATAAAGCGAGACTTTTGCATTTAAATTTAAGTTGCAAGCTTGGCAAAATCAAAACATGTGTTTGCATAGTAGGTTCCTACATGTCATTGTGTGCCTCTAGAGATTAGATGTCGGATTTTGTGTTTGGAACCTTTGAGTTAGTATACTTTTAGGATTCCTAGACTTATAGAGATTTATGTTATGTGTTTTGGATAGCCTGTTTGGGACTTGAGATTATCTCTTCGGCACGGTGGGAGTGGACCACTTAGGTACCATGCAGTTGGGTGGTAGTGTATTTTCCACTCTTATCATTTGAGATTCATTGAGACATCGTGGCTGATGCATCCTTCATGATGGTGGATATGTATCCTTTCATTGATGATTAGCATATGTTAGATGTTGTTGTCTTATGTGGGATTACTTTCTACATATGATGTTGTTAGGAGTGGCATTCCTACTATGTTAATACTGATGATCTCTTCAGTCTTTTGGGATGTTACGCACGAAGGGACGGCTAGGATCCACGATGGTCTAATGATGCTATTAACAGTTGGGAGGAACTGTGCACTTATTTTACTATGTTTGATCTTTATGATGGATGTATATATCTTCTATGATGATGTATATCATGTGATTATCTTTACTTTGATGTATCATGGATTAGAATAGAATGATGTACCTTATTCTACATATGTATATTTTTTGAGCTTTTCATACCCTGTGACATGTACAGTGGATGAATGAGCATTTGAGATGCAATGTATAACATTGGATTTATCATTATTGTTTCATGTGGATGTTGTACTAGATGAGCTCATGTATGTAATTCAACGTTAAGGGATCTTTAAAGAATGCAATATGTTATGTATGTTATGTTTACTTTCAGATGGACATTTCTATTGCTTTTGTTATCGTGCATAAGTTATATGTGGTATTTACTTTCATGTAAAAAAAAAAAATGCTACCAAACTTAGTGAAATTCTAGGTTAATTCTTTGGATCCCTTGGCAGGGCATTACATTTGTAGTTAAAAAAATACAAGAAATTGCTATGACATAAACATAAATTAAAAATAAAATAAAAATATAACATTACATTAAGAAATAATTTATTATCATTAATATAATATAAATATGGTGGCATTGCCTTCCATCTGTAAAAGTACAAAATGTAAACTAACATAACTATCAAATAAAGGATCTTTTCAATTTCTTCTTCTACCTTTGTAAGCCTCTCTTTTTAGGAGATATTATATGTATTTCCTAAAAAGATAATTAATATACTTGTAATTTTAAAAAATTACAAGAAATTAGTATGAAATAAACGTAAATAAAAAATATAATAAAAATCCAACATAATATTAAGAAATTGTTTTTTGCATTAATATAATATAAATATGGCAGTATTGCCTTCCATATGTAAAATTAGAAAATGTAAACTAGCATAATTTTGAAATAAATAATCTTTTCAAATTATTTTTCTACCTTTGGAAACCCCTTTTTTTAGGAGATATTATATGTATTTCCAAAAAAGATAATTAATTTGTTAGTACTTAAAAAAATACAAGAAGTTAGTATGCCATATACGTAAAGTAAAAATAAAACAAAACCTAACATTGTATATATATATATATATATATATATATATATATAAACAATAAAATGTTATTAATATGGCGACATTGCCTTCCATACGTAAAATTACAAAATGTAAATTAAGATTAATATAAAATAAACAATATTTTCAAATGATTAATGCAAATTCAATTTTAACTCTTACTATTTAAAACATTCATATGGCGGCATTTCCCTCCACATGTAATTATAGAAAATGCAACGTAGCATGAAAACTAATACTATGCAAATTTACAAATCGTATCCTGCCATAGGCTACAAAATAAACATTTGAAAATATAAAGTACCAATAATCTAAACCAACTTAAATATCTAATTTGAAATCTATCTATATGTATTCCTGATGATATGCATGTTAGAATCTGGAATGCAATCTCATATTTCTTATTTGAATATATTTGAATGTGTATTCTATTGTTTGAAATTTAACATGCATTGTGAAAAATAAAATGAAGCATGGACCTAAAAATTAAAATGTAGAATGCATCGTAACATTAAATTTAACATGCATTTTTACATAAAATATAGTTTGCATTCAAGCATACATGAAAAAAACTATCATGCATTTATATAATGCATATTAGTTTTCCTATAACCTAACATTCATTCTAAAATGAAAATAAAATACAACATTCATTCTAAAATGAAATCTAACGTGCATTCGAAAAACTATTGCAAATTTAACAACTATTAAAATTAACATGAAGTTTGTCATGCATTGTAAATAAAAACATGAAATCTAACATGCATTCTAAATACTATTATAAATCTAAGTACTATTTAATGAAACATAATATAAATCTCTTACTTTTCTTTTTGATGTGGTTTGTTGATCTTCTAATTTGGAAAAGTCCTCTCCAAACCTCCTTTATTCTTCTTCAAAATAACCTTCTTATTCTATAAACCCTCTTCCTCCTCACAAATTTTATCTTCCTCCTCATAATTTCTCCTTTCTACCTCTCAAAAATCTCTATTCTTCCACTCTTCTCTCTTTCCTTTGTTTTCAATTATTTGCAAATCAAAATGAAAAGACAAATAAGTGTTTTATAACTATGAAATAAGTCTTCAAGGTCCCATTGAGACTCTTCAAATTCCAACACTTCATTTCGAAAAACTTTCTAATTTTTTAGGATAACCACCATTAAATTATAATTAATAATCTAGAGGCGTTATTAAAAAGCAAGATTAAAAAAAAAAAAAATTGGGGTAACGATGCCACTTCTCCCACCACCCAACATTCAATGACATTTTCTATTGTAAAAATAAACATGTAGCGATTTTGACCAACCATCGCCACCATTCTTTTCTCCTTCCCCTTGCAACAATGCTACCGCTATTGTTAGTGGCAGTAACTACTAAACTGACACATGTCAGTTCAACAATTACTTCTATTGACAATAGTGGCAATGTCAACAGTTGTATGCATGGAGCTTTATACTTCTATTTCTTGTTTGTTTGAATTTTATATGAATGGTTCATAAGGCACAACACTTTGTGAATGTTTAGAAAATGGGGTTGCAAGCTTTGGGTTTAGCCATGGAGGAAACTCTATAGTTAAGCGCGCTCAAGCTAGAGTAATATTGGAATGGATGACCTCTCGGGAAGTCCCAGTGCTTCACCCTTGTGAGCATCACCTAGATCCAATGAGTGCTAAGTGTTCCATTTATTCTCATGAGAGATGGATTCATGTTGAATCACTACTAATGTAACAAAGGTCAATGAGTTTGACTCAAAATGACATAGTTTAATCATGTTAGCATTATCACAATTTGGCTTGCTATGGAAATTATCTACTACTTATCAATTGATGAGCTTGAGGGGATTTCTAATGAATGGCTCATAAGTCACAACACTTGGTGAAGGTTTTGAAAATGGGGTTGCAAGCTTTGGGTTTAAACATAGAGGAAACTTTGTAGTTAAGCACGCTCAGGCTGGAGTAGTACTAGGATGTGTGACCTCCCAGGAAGTCACAATGCTTCACCCCTGTGAGCATCACCTAGATCCAATGAGTGCTAAGTGTTCCATTTATTCTCAAGAGAGATGGATTCATGTTGAATCACTACTTGTGTAATATGGGTCAATGAGTTGACTCAAAATCACACAAGTAAATCCTGATAGCAATATTAGAATTTGGCTTGTTGTGGAAATTATCTCCTACTTATCAATTGATGAGCTTAAGGGGTTTTCTAATGAATGGTTCATAAGGAACAACACTTGGTGAAGGTTTTGCAAATGGGGTTTCAAGATTTGGGTTTAACCATGGAGGAAACCCTCTGGTTAAGCACGCTCAGGCTGGAGTAGTACTAGGATGGCTGACCTCCCAAGAAGTCTCAATGCTTCGCCCCTGTGAGCATCACCTAGATCCAATGAGTGCTAAGTGGTCCATTTATTCTCATGAGAGATGGATTCATGTTGAATCACTAATCATGTAACACGGGTCAATGAGTTTGACTAAAAATCACATAGTTAAATCCTGATAACAATATCACAATTTGGCTTGCTGTGGAAATTATCTCCTACTTATGAAATTTTTTTACTTTCTGAATTTTTTTCTTATTTTTTATAATTTTTTATTTTTTAATTTTTAATAAAATTTTCAATTTTTTAATTTTTTAATTATTATTATTATCTTATTTTTTATTTTTAAATTTAAAAAAAAATTAAACTTCATATATAGTTATATGTTTTCTATTTAGTTTAATATATTTTCAATCTTGCTTTTACATACATACATACATACATACATACATACATACATACATACATACATACATACATACATATACATATACATATACATATACATATACATATACATATACATATACATATACATATATATATATATATATATATATATATTGTGCATTTATTATTATTATTTTTGTGCCAACTCTGAATGTAAAATGGCAGTTCAATTTAAATATTGTAAATGCCAAATGGTAGATAACTTTTTTAGTGGAGATTACAATGTGGAATACAAAATAATTTTTTAAAATTTTAGTTTTGAAACATAATTTTGTTCATAATTGCCCAAGTTTCTTTCTCCCTTAGATTATTTCTTGGAATATTCCCATGTTGGGAACTATTTCTCCCATTGTACATGCCTCTCAACATAATTAAGAAACAAAATAGAAAATAAGTTTGATGGGAGTTACAAACATTTTTGAAAAATCAATTTAAAATAGAAAATGTCTTTTGATATTCAAGAAACTTTTTTTAAAAATAAGATAAATTGTCAAATAAGATTCTCAAATATAAAATAGATAAAAATCAATATTAGATATGCCAAGTGCCATTTTGCTTTTTTAGATTTAATTGTTCAATTTTTAATAATTTTTTTTCTAGATTTTCTACTGTTAGAAGTTAGAAAAGTGTATATAGGTAGATTTAGTAAAATAATAAAATAAGAAATTAGATACCTCTTATTTTTTGAATTATAATTAGAATGTTTCTATTTTTTCTATTTTTTCTATTAGAGATGTCAGTATACTTAGTTAAAAATACTATATAATAATATAGAAACAATTTAGTTTTCTAATGATAACACTTTCTTGATTTTTATTATTAATCATAGTTAATGAGTTCTTTGAAAGTAATAGGAATACCATGAATGATAAATCCTAGAGAAAAATAATTCAATATGGCATATACATTTAGTATAAGGTTCATCATTAATGAAAGTGATCATCAAAATTTTGAATTAAATATTAATCTATAATCTATTGTGTATATGGATTTTTAATTCTTTTTCAAATATAATTGTGTTATACTTTTTGACTTAATGTTTCAAATCATGACTTTGTCGTTAATTGAGACTTAAATTCTAACAATAAATGTTCATATTTTTTATGGAGGGTTCAAACTTGTGAAGCCTTAAATAAATTGAAAGTTACCCAATAAAATTCAGACTTGGCACTAATACTAAGTTAATTTGAAATCTAAATTTAATTATAACTCCACTTGTAATCTTAATTAATAAAATATTAGTAATTATTAGAGGGTATAATGAGAGGGAAAGATTAAGGGGCATTTGTAGAGAGAGACAAGATACCCTATTATGTTTTCAATAGAGAGACAGCTTGGAGATTGGTTTAAAGAGCGATCACGATGGTAAAATAAGGGGTAGGGGGAGAGAGGGAGAGAGTGGGTTAGTGGGGGGGAGGGTAAAATAGAGAGGGATAGAAAGGGAGATAGATATTAGATAACATATCTAGAGAGAGAGGGAGATAATAGTGAAACAATGGGGGAGAGTGAGAGAGGCTTATTAGAGGGCATGACTAGAGAGAAGGGGGGTTATTATTGGTCATATATAGAGAGGCAAGGGAAGGGGTAAAGGAGAGAGAGAGAGAGAGAGAGGCAAATCTAGAGAGAGACAAGGGACCCTATTATGTTTTCAATAGAGATAGGGTTAGAGAGTGATACGATGTTGTGTGTGTGTGTGTGTGTGTGTGTGTGTGTGTGTGAGTGTGTGTGTGTGTGTGTGTGTGTGTGTGTGAGAGAGAGAGAGAGAGAGAGAGAGAGAGAGAGAGAGAGAGAGAGAGAGAGAGAGAGAGAGAAGGTAGGGCAGGGAGGGAGAGATTGAGAAAGATTGGGGAAGGGGTGAGAGATAGAGAGAGATAGAGAGTGTAATATCCCTAATTTGAACATATATTTTAATAATAAATAAATAAAAATAAATATTATAATTACACTATAAATCAATAAAGATTGTAATATATTTAATATTATCAATTTTGAATATATAATATTAATAACCAATGATAATATAATATAATAATCTATGAGATATATAATTATAAGTAATATCAAATAACAATAATAATTTTATAATGTATATTACATGAACATATTCAAAAGTAATACTATGATATCATTGTAATACAAATATGAAAATAAATTACATATTACTTAACTATGAGAAATGAATATTATTATAGATAATATATGAAGCAAATGATATTACTAATAGCATTATTAATCATTACACAAATCCAAAACTACTATCGACATTTAAAATTCTTTAAGGGACACATCATACCATACACATATTTAAGAGGCATGCATAGGAAGGAATAAAGGGTAGAAAACAACGTGGAAAATCATACAATCTCATTTCACCGAACCACATAGAGGGAGGACAAAAAAAATACATTAGGTTGGAGGAAACAGATTCAAACATCATGCCAACATTACACAGGAGAGTTATCATTGCCAGATTGCATCGGAACAGCACATGAAGGAGGTCATGGCAATTGGAAGTATTAAGACTACAAGACCCAAGTCACTAAGAACATCAACAGGGAACACCCGGATGGCATACTCACTATCATGAGATCATTGATTAAAGAGGGAAAAGTAATAAATAGGCAGGGAATCACATTGAAGGACGTGGGAGGCAGTACGTAGGACAAATCACATCAATGCATGAGCAAAATCAAAGGAATGGAGAGCCATTAAATACATAGCCGGTCATAGTACAATACCACCTTGATAGGAATATGCAAATAGGATATTAAACAAACCCTAAATAGTAAAAAGGTCAATGTTATAAGGAAAGAGGATATCATTAACAAGTTTATAAGTTGAAATATTGAGAAGGGTTTTTTAATCTAACTATATTTATTTTATATACAAAGAAACCATCTCATATATATATATATACATATATATATATATATATATATATATATATATATATATATATATATATATATACACATATATATATATATATATATATATACACACACATATATATATATATATACACACACACACACATATATATATATATATATATAGAATTGACATCTCTTGAAGATAAATAAAAAATCTAATATATTTCCCAGCATAGAACTGCTACTTGAAGCTATCAAATTGGGAATCTAGAGAGATTAGAGGTAAATCTAAAAAGGGGGCATTACAAGTGGTATCAGAGAATCGTTCTTCCCAGCCTGTGGAAAATAATTAATGCCAAAACACCAACGTGATCAGAGAGCATTGGAGAGGGAAAGGAAGAAATAGTCCACCAATATGAACAACCAGATACGTGATGAATTAAAAGCTTTCATGGAACAGATGAACCGAACTACTCAAGCACTTATGGAACAAACTGAAAGAAATGCCCAAGCTATAACGGAGCAAAGTGAAACAAATTGACTCCTCTTAGAAGCTCTTCATAATAGAAAATAAAAATGGGAGAGATAAAAATTCTCACCAATCTGAAGATGATAATAATTAGTGGCATATACTAGAAACAGAGCATAAACCCACAAGACCCTCCTTCCTACCTAGAGAAGAACAAGAAGACGAGACTAAGGTAGATGAAGTAAATAATATAAATGAAATTATAAAAGAATATTCAAGAATTGATCCTAAACTTAGAAGGGAGATACCATTTAAAGATTATTGTGATGCTCGGATGAAGTCACTATCAAGTAGAAAGAGACAAACACACGAAGAGAAAGGACTAAGAGAAGAGATAAGTAAAGTAAGCCTCCCAAAATTTGATGGAACATAAAGAACTACAACATGTTCATGGGTACAAATGTTGGATACATATCTTTCCTTAAATCTTATGATTGAAAAAAGTGATATTCAATTTGTTGTTCTTCATTTAAGAGGAGTAGCACAAGATTGGTGGGAACATGGCCTTAGCAACCAGGGACAAACAAATTAAGAGTTATGATGAATTTACCCAAAAAATCATAAAGTGATTTGATCGAATAGATGCAGAATGGTACTTCAAAATATTAACCTGCTTATACAAGAGGGATTAGTGATGGAATTTGCTAGGGAATTTGAAAAGTTATCAGCTATGGTACCTGAAATATCACAAAGAAGACTTACCTATTTATTTATAGATGGATTGAAGGAATCAATCAAGAGCACAGTGGGAGCACATGAACCAAAAAGACTAGAAGATGTCATCCAAAAGGCATTAAAATTTGATACACACCAAATAAATGATAGATCAAGGAACCATGTACCTAGCACACATTCCAGACATTATGAAAAGGGAATAAATCACTCCAAGGACTTCGAGAAGGATGAGTTATGTCACCATTGCAAAGAACCATGGGAACGTGGCCATAAATGCAGAAGAGAGATCAAGAGCTATCATGATGAACTAGGAAGGAAAAAATTATGTTTTCATTGCTTGAGGAAAGATGGGAACCAAGTTCAAAAAATAGACATTGCACTTCATGAGGAAGCAAAGGTAAAAGTAAATAAGAGATCTAAATATGATCAAGAACATGATGAAAATGTGAAGGACCAACAAGAGCTAGATGAGCTACAATTTTAGTAGAATGTACATATATGTATGTAATAGAATGAATTATAATAGTGAATCAAGTTACCTCCTAAGTAGACCACCTTGATGGATGTCACTGGCTGCCATCAAGGCCAATAGGGCCGAAGTTCTACTCTTGAACTTAGGTAAGATATTTAAGGAGAATAAAATTACCTCCTAAGCAAACTACCTTGATGGATGTCACTAGTTTCCATTAAGGCCAAGAGGGCCAAAGTTTCACTCTTGGGCTTAGGCAAGAAGAATAAGATTACCATCTAAGTAGACCACCTTGATGGATGTCAATGGCTACCATCAAGGCCAGGAGGGCCAAAGTTCTGCTCCTGGGTTTAGATTGATTAAGACTTGACATCATGTCAACTCTATTCAGTTGAGAATCTTCCAAGTAGACCACCTTGATGGATGTCAATGGCTACCATCAAGGCCAAGAGGGCCAAAGTTCCACTCTTGGGCTTGGTAGGATATTGGTTTAGAACTAATTTATCATCACTAAACTTTTCTTTGGAGCTATTATATACATATACATGCTAATAATTGTTTGTGTTGCAGGATCTATGATAAAAAAAACTACTCGGGAACTATATGTTATAAATCATTCCCTTTACATCATTTTGTAAAATTATAAAGAATGTATGATGTGTCTACATCATGTTTACTTCATGTCTTCATCTATCTGCATCGTGTCTACTCCGTGTTTTCATTCATTAAAGATGTATGTTTTATAAATCTTCTAGGCCTTTATATGACAATATGTTTTTTGTCTATGTAAGAGCTGGTGTATGAATGATTTTGCTTGAGGGAAAGAAAATTCGAGAAAGGAGAGCTGTAATATCCCTAATTTTGACATATATTTTAATAATAAATAAATAAAAATAAATATTATAATTACACTATAAATCAATAAAGATTGTAATATATTTAATATTATCACTTTTGAATATATATATATATATATATATATATATATATATATATATATATATATATATACACTATTAATAACCAATGATAACATAATATAATAATCTATAAGATATATAATTATAAGTAATATTAAATAACAATAATAATTTTATAATATATATTACATGAACATATTCAAGAGTAACACTATAATATCATTGTAATACAAATATGAAAATAAATTACATATTACTTAAATATGAGAAATGAATATTATTATAGATAATATATGAAGCAAATGATATTACTAATATCATTATTAATCATTACACAAATCCAAAACCGTTATCGACATTCAAAATGCTCGAAGGGACACGCCGCACCATACACACATTTAAGAGGCGTGCGTAGGAAGGAATAAAGAGCAGAAACCAATGTGGAAAATCATACAATCTCATTTCACTGAACCACATAGAGGGAGGATGGGAAAAACACATCACGTTGGAGGAAACAGATTCAAACATCACGTCAACATTACATAGGAGGGTTATCATTACCAGATTGTGTCAGAACAGCACATGAAGGAGGTCGTGGTAGTCGGAAGTATTAAGACTAAAAGACCCGAGTCACTAACAAGATCAACTGGGAACACATGGATGGCATACACACTGTTACGAGATCACTGATTAAAGAGGGCGAAGTAATAAAGAGGCAGGGAATCACATTGAAGGACGCGGGAGACAGTACGCAGGACAAATCACATCAATGCATGAGTGAAATCAAAGGAATGGAGAGCCATTAAATACATAGCTAGTCACAGTATGGTACCACCTTGATAAGAATATGCAAATAGGATATTGAACAAACCCTAAATAGTAAAAAGCTCAATCTTATAAGGCAAGAGGGTATCATTAACAAGTTTTTAAGTTGAAATATTAAGAAGGGTTTTTTAATCTAACTATATTTATTTTATATACAAAGCAACCATCTCATTTATATAAGTTATATATATAAAGAATTAACATCTCTTGAAGATAAATACAAAATCTAATATATTTTCTAGCGTAGAATTGCTACTTGAAGCTATCAAATTGGGAATCTAGAGCAATTAGAGGTAAATCTAAAAAGGTGGCATTACAGAGAGAGGGAGATAGATATTAGAAAAAATATTTAGAGAGAGAGAGGGATAATAGTGAAATAATGGGGGGGAGGGAGAGAGAATTATTAGAGGGCATATCTAGAGAGAGACAAGGGATCCTATTATGTTTTCAAAAGAGAGAGAGCTTAGAGCTAGGGTTAGAGAGAGAGAGAGAGAGAGAGAGAGAGAGAGAGAGAGAGAGAGAAGGGGGGAAAGGGTAGGGAAGGGAGGGAGAGATTGAGAGAGAGAGAGGGGAAGGGACAAAAGAGAGGGAGAAAAAGGGAGATAGATACTAGGAAACATATTTAGAGAGAGAGGATAATAGTGAAATAATAGGGAAGATTAAGAGTAGAGGGCATAACGAGAGAGAGAGAAAGTGATTTGGGGTCATATATAGAGAAGTGAGGGATCCTATTATGTTTTTAATAGAAAGAGAACTTATAGATATGGGTAGAGAGAAGGTGATTAGAGGCTATGCATAGAGAGATGGTGGAAGGGAAAGAGAGAGAGAGAGAGGGAGGAGAGATAGTAGAGGGCATATATATATATATATATATATAGTCTGAGAGAGGGGGGGCAGATATCTAGAGAGAGATGGAGGGAAAAGAGTTAGAGAGAAGGTGTAGGGGGCATATCTAGAGAGAGAGGCAAGTGATCCTATTTTTTTAATAGAAAGAGGGCTTAGAGATAAGGGTAGAGAGAGGAATATGATAGTAAGATAAGGGAGGGGTGAGACTAAGAGAGAGGGTGGTGTATGCGTGTGTATGTGTGTGTGTATAGAGAGGGAGAGGGAGAGAGAGATTGACTCATATTATGTTTTTAATAGAGAGGTATAAAGGGAGGCCTAGAGAGAAATAGATGATTAGGGGGAATATCTAGAGAGAGGGGCCAAGGATCCTATTATGTTTTTAATAGAAAGACAACTTAAAGATAGGGGTAGAGAGAGGGTTATTAGAGGGTATATATATAGAGGTAGTGGATAATAAAGGGAGGGAGAGGGGGAGAAAGAGATTAGGGGGTATATATATATATATATATATATACATACATACATACAAAGAGAGAGAGAGAGAGTAAGAGAGAGGGAGAGAAAGGGGCATGGATATTAGGCAGTAGAGAGAGAGAGGGGGGGGGGGGAGAGAGAGAGAGTCATTGTGTGTTTTTAATAGATAGAGGAAGACTTGAATAGGGAATATTGAGAGAGAACATAATTGGGGGCATATCTAGAGAGAGAGGCAAGTGATCCTAATATATTTTCAATAGAAAGAGAACTTAGGGATAGGGGTAGAAAAAGTCTTATTAGGGGTATACGTATAAAGGGAGGTAATGGATAGTAGGGGAAAGTAGAGATTGAGAAAGTGATGGAGGAAGGGATAAAAGGAAAAAGAGATTGAATATTATATTTACTTAATTACAAAATTCTTGAGTATAGTTGTCACATTAAAATTTAGAAGAGATAGGCTGGTTATATACCTTTCACATATTTCAAGCATCACAACTAATCTAGTTTGAACATTAGGTCTTATTAGAAAGTTCTCTAGAGTAGGATCATAGATGTTCATTAAAATGAACATTAGATAAGGGTTAG